>ML252432.1:210838-250485 GCA_005239495.1 Nicotiana undulata
TTTTTTTTTTTTGTCCGTTCTTTTCTCCTCCCCCTTCCCTTTTTTCAAGTGTGTTCTATTTATAGTATAACATATGTGTGGGTTAATATTGAGAGGAGTAGGGGAAGTGGAGAAGGGATATGAAGGAGTGGGGGTGAGCCATGAGTGAAGTGGGGAAGTAGGGAAGTTGGGTGTTATTTTATATATATATCAGTCTACAACTTTGGTACTAATGTAAGAACACGTTAATCTAAACACATTAGATTTAGCGTATAAATCGTAAAAGGATAACTTGTTCTTTGTGGACGGAAGCGGAAGGCGGACAAAGCGCTACTGGAATCACTGATCGGTGGTGGTTGTCAGTGTGTTGGAGAAACCCCCTACTCTACAGTCTAAACCCCTCGTCTGATTTTGGAGAGAAAGCGTGGGAAAATACTGTTTTTCTACATTTTTTTGTACACTGTAAGTGTACTTTTGTATGAAATATTAGGGTTAACTACTAACCCTATTGGGCCTTACAGCACCCCTTATGGGTGGACCCAATATTTCCTACCTCCCAAGCACATTGATATCTCCTAGGGTGAATTATATTGTCTGTCAAAGGGTCAATTGCTCGTTATTGTCAAGCATATCTAAGGCTAGTGGCGACGTCAGGAACTTTCCCAAATGTGTTCAAACTTGAAAGAAGAAGAAAAAATTCTTCGATAAGGGGTATTCAATATATGTTATACCTTTAATATTTTACCATATACATCATGTAATAGGTTGTAGCTTCGCCCTTGTCTAACGGGAGCTGAACTATCCTTCTTTCTCCATTGCACTTTGAGCGGAGAATCAAAAGGATACAAGGATATTTACAAATGTTGGTGATGCAAATTCCATTTATGTCGTTAGCCTCACTCAAATTGCAGGAGTTCATGCAGCAGTTGAGCCTATGCGGCTTATTTTCGGCAAGGTGAACCAACAAGTCACATATATGATATCCTTGTGAAATTTCTAGTGGTTTTGTTTAGGGGTCAATATCATGGATCTCAGAAAAAGCATATTATTAGGAGTCCAATCTCTGTCAACTTAAGATGAGGAATACTTGTCAACGAGTCACCGGAAGTTCACATCGACTTTGTATTTCGCACCACACTCTGTTTGATTTATTTCATTGTATTTTGAATTATCTTGTAATTGAGATAGTAGCCATAAATTCAAGGCATACTTTCTAATGCTTCTTCTTATTCTAGCACCGATATCATTGTCATCCCATGTATTGATTATACTTAAAATCTTGCTCAAGGAATTTTGAAAAATGTATATTGAATCCCTATGTACTTCGTTATTTTAGTAGTTTAATTTAACCCATCGAGAGGAAATTAAATATTTTCAAAACCAAATGTTAGTTTAATTTACCTTCATTCGGAGGAAATATTATAACCAGTAAGTGTTGTTGGGCTTTTATCTAATTTAATAAAGAAGTGTGAATGAGAAATAGAGGGAAAAGATTTGGAGGAAAACGAAAAGTTTGAAGTGTTCCTTTTATTAAGGCACTTTGTCCCTCATCGAAAAATAAAAAGAAAATCTTGTGCTTATATAGAGAAGCACATCTTCTAGCTATTAAAAGAGTTGAGAAGAGTGGTGCCCCGCGCCGTCGTCACTCGACTTCGGCTTTGACTATGTCCCTATGGGTTTTCTAATCTTCCAAAATCATTTCAATGCTTAATTGAATTGGTGGCCTAAAACAAAGCCTTAATAAGATATCTCAAGTAAATCAAATTAAACTAGCTTCAATGTGCGCCTCTCGTGCTTCACACGTGCATCTTATGTTAATTTGTAAAAACTTTTTAAAAATCTTATGTATTGTTAAAATTTATGTGAGACATATAAAACAAAATTTAAAGGAAAAAAGTTCCAATTCAAATTTACACCATTATAAGAGAGTTTAAGATGAACAAGTTTCAGGTGATCAGAAGAAGGAATCAACTTCTGTTATCTGTTTCAGGGTTCAAAGTCTTGGCACCCTTTATATAAAAATTGGGGTGACTTTATGTATCATGTGATCCCAGTGCAATTATCATATACAATCTACATCAATGTTTTTTTTTTTTTTTACCAAAATCACAGTTTTGTATACAAATTAAGAAAATGCAAGTAAATTTTGTTATTAGATTGAATACAAAAATATCTAAAATTAAATTTTTATTTGCATGTAAACAATAACAATACAGCAACCAAAAAACAATATATAGTGCGACGACAGACTTGGCACGTTGTAGAATCAGTGCATGCAATTAGGGTGAAACTTGTGGCTGCATGGAAGCTCGAGTTCCGCTGCCTCAGATAATAAATCAAATGACTTGCTCTTTTTTTTTTAAATTTTTGGGTTTTTTTCTTTTTTTTGAGGGGGTGGGGTAATATTCCTAACTCTTTTTTGGAAGTGAATATAATCAAGATTCTTTTTTACTATCAAAATATAATAAAGCTTCTTTTTCCTTCTTGAGGTCCATGTGAAGGAACATAAATAATTACCATTATGTTAGTTTTTCTTTTTTGCACACAAATACTGTTAATTAATAATTAGTTCAGATAGTTGAATATCTTCCATGAGAGGCAAGAGAGACGCCCTCGGACTCCTTTTTTTCTAGTGCTTTCTTCTGCATCCGTCATTTTTATACTTCATCTAGATTTTCTTTCATTGTGTGAGCAACCCATGACTACAGTGTTGTTGGTAATCTGTGTTTGAAACCAAAAGTTCAGAAAAACAAAGAAACGTTAGTTCAATCAATAAAACTTAAAATAATTCCGAGCCCACTGAATTCACAGTGTGTCCTTAAGAAATTTAATCCCCTTACTGTTTCCCAAGGTTATGGATTAATTCCTCCCAGGATATAACGGAATAACTATTTTGTGATAGCGGCACTACAAATCACAGAACTTCAGCGAACTCAACAAACGGAGCAAATCACACTTAACTCTTATATTTATTTGAAAATAATGCAACAATGTAGAAAAGAGGGGAGAAGTTTTCAGATTTTCCATCTTTAAAAATGAGGCCAAGCCTCTACATTTATAGACAATGAAAGGGTGAGATGAAGAGGTGCAATCCAAGAGGTACCTCTTCCATTTCCCATTCACACCCCTTAATAAAAAATGCAACAATCCCCCACATGAATGGGGAATAGACATATATGAAAAAACATGCATGAAAATACTGTGTGATTCGCAATTAAGGATTAATCGTATCTGGATAAGTAGGTTTCCCTTTGAACTTTCCGTAATGAACTTATGTCGGATATACTCGGTCAATCTGTAGATTTGATATTTTTGAACCGTCGAACTTTGGTGTATACCTAGAAAACCATAAGTCACACAATCAATCCTTAACCGTCTTTGGTTCTCACGATTGTGTTCGTTTCAACTATGAACACCGCCTGGTTTCATGAGTGCTTAGAGAATGGGCCTTTACTTTCATTTCCCTTAAAGCGGCTTACACTTCACACTCACATAGGTGATTTCTAAACGTGTAATCCTATGGACACATTATCTGGTCATATCCTGCCAGACTTAGAAAACCATTAAAAAGCTTTAAGCTTTATTGACTCATCAAAAAGTCTTAATGCTTTACCTTGATTTTTGAACATTGTCTTCATTACGAGAATGGGTTGAGTTATTTGACAATGTTGAACCGTCATTCATAACTTTGGTTGATCTCTTTGAACCTAGCTTTTGGCATCTCCAGTCTGCTAGGTAGAGTTACCGCCATGATGACTTGTCCTAACCCTTATCCCCATTCCCTTCTATGATCTTTCAACCGCCTCTCTAGATAGGTCTTTTGTAAGTGGATTCGACATGTTATCTCTTGACTTTACGTAGTCAATTGTGATAACATCACTAGAGAGTAGTTGTTTAACGGTATTGTGTCTCCGACGTATATGACGAGATTTTTCATTATATATAATGCTCACAACCCTGCTTATTGGCACTTGACTATCACAATGTATACAAATAGGTGCCAAAGGTTTAGGCCAAAATGGAGTATCTTCCAAGAAATTTCGGAGCCATTCAGTTTCTTCACCGGGCTTGTCTAAGGCTATAAACTCAACCTCCACTGTAGAGCGGTCAATGTACTTTTTTTTGGACGATTTTCAAGACATCGCTCCTCCACCGACTGTTTAGAATCGGTTGAACCAGTGATCTAATTTGCATCACTATACCCCTCTATTATCGTGGAATACGTATTGTAGTGCAAAGCATAATTTGGAGTATATTTCAAATACTTCAAAACTCGTTTCATTGTCATGAAAGTTCAATGCAAACTTTTCTTATGTTGTAGACTAATACGTATCAACTTTCGATCGCATATCAGATTATTGACTACACTTAATGTATCAATCGTATAAAAAATAGCCGGAATGATTGGCATCAGTTGTGGCACAACCTTTTAATGTAAAACACATTCCGCAATCACTCCGCCATTTTCAAGCAATTGTATGATATTTATTCATACGTCTATATAATATGCATATTATAGCACTTTCATTCATGAAACAAATCCAACTCGCAATGGATTTTGGTCATGTCCATCTGTTGGTTCACCTCATTATAGACCAACGTATTAATACGTTCGTTTATGAACGGTCATGTTTATACAAAACATACAAACGCACTTTCATGAAAAGTCGCGACCTTCGAAGTGACATCCCTTCATAAACGAGCTAAACAATATAAAGTTTCAAGAAAGAAACAACCTTTCGAGAAAGGCAAGTGACCAATTTCTGAATTGGTAGTTCACTCAACTAGTCTTCACTAAGACTGGACAAATAATGAGTTTACCAACTACCATATTGATTTCCACTATTTGTGGGAATATAGACATCATGTCTAATATTGGTTTTTGCATGCATAAGCAAAATGCCCCCACATTACAAATATCATGTCTTTTCTATTATTTGTTATCAACATAGCATCCACATGACAATATTAATTGGTCAAAAGTTATATGTCATTATATGGGTGCTTGTTTTAGTCTGTAAAGTGACTTAACAAGTGGACACACCTTCTTCTCTTTTTCGAGAACCACTAACCCTTCAAGTTGTTCCATGTGAATTTCTTCCTCCAAATAACAATTTAAAAAGGGTGTCTTCACATCTATTTGATAGATTTCAAGACCGTATACTGTAGCCAATGCTACTAACATTCATATGTACACAATACTTATAACCGACGAGTGTATGTCAAAATAGTCAAGACATTCTCATTGTCTAAACCATTTGGCAAAAATCTTGCCAACTATTTGACAATAGTACCATCAACTTTCATTTTCCTTCTGAAAATTCACTTAGAACTCAAAGGTTTATTTCCTGGAGGAAGATCAACCATTTTCCCAAGTATGATTACTTAATATGGATTCTGTCTCACTATTGACTGCTTCTTTCCGAGGAAGATACAACTACTTCCAAAGTTTGAAGCTCATTTTCTAACAAGAACGTCAGAAAATCTGGTCCAAAGGAAGTAGTTGTCTTTTGACGGTTACTACGTCTTGGATTCGCCTCATTAGGTGTACTTTCCTTTGCTTCTTCCCGAGGTCGCTTAGATATTTCACTAGACGACTCACATTCCTTTTTTATACGAATAAATATTCTCAAATAATCCAGCATTATCTGATTCGATTACCGTATTAATATGAATGTCGGGATTTTCTGATTTATGAATCAGAAAACGATATGCCTTACTATTTCTAGCATATCTAATGAAAACGGAATCAACGGTTTTCGATACGATTTTTATCCTTTTGGGTTTAAGAACTTGCACTTTACCCAAATACCCCTCACACTTGGAAATATTTCAAGTTGGATTTTTTTTTTTTTTTTTAATATGGAATGAATTGTGTCTTGCTATGGGAAATTCGATTGAGTATTCGGTTAGCTATAAGCATAGCTNCTCTATTCTTTCTTTCCACAATTACATTAGATTGCGGTGACTAAGGGACAGTCGTTTGGTGAATAATTTCACATTACACTTTAAATAGTTTGATCTCTTTCTCTAATCAAACTAATATATATACATTTGTACATGTTATATTCATGATCTCGAAAATATTTTCAAGTATTAGTATAAGCCTAGTTCATGTCTTACAATCTTGAAAATAATATTTCACATAATATCATGCATATAGAAAATTAATAGGTAAAGTGAAGAAAGTAGAACCCGGATTTTATGACCACTTTCTTCTTAGATCGTCACTTGTTTCTTTTGGTCGGAGAAATCGCGACACCATTTGCAACGTATGTAAATGGATATCACATCCCTTGACACATTCTATGTTTCCATTGATTCCAACAATGGCGGAAACTCTGCCCAAATCTTTCGCAGTCAAAAAATCGTTCCATTGTGGATTTCTTCGAGTATGACACTCCAATCCAATGAAAATCGATCCTTTGTTCTTATTTGTTTCCATCTGATTGGAACCAAACATCAAAATTCCATGTTTTATTTGTTCTTCAGGATAAAACAAATAATTTAATGTTTTGCTACGAATTTTGTGAGAGATCTTCTAATTTCCACCGGTTAATTGAAAGGAGTCCATGTTGTCACCAGTTGTTTGCAACACTATAGTATATTGACTCTGTATGGAATCTAGTTACTCTAACTATAAGTATAATTCCAAAAGAAGATGCAAATTGAGACATCAATTTAATGTAATTTTTCCTTAAGTTAATTCGGTTGTCGATTGCCAGATGAAAGAACAGTCTCAATGTCACCCCATATTTTGGAAACAGGCTGCTCTTATCGTAAGAGAATCTTCTTCAACTAATGACGAAGGTTAGAATGAGTCATTACTTTTTCAATATAAATGTTGTAACACAAAGACAAAATAGAGATGATGCCCTTAATTCACACGTTTATTATCATTCTGCATGTGCCTATGTGTGTGTGATTTTATATTTTCTCACAAGCTAATAAATTTTATTAAGGATTAGAATGAGTAAAAATAGCCACTATTTTATTAAAATTAATATGAAAAGATATTTTTACCCTTTCTTTCATTGCTTTTCTTCTCAAACCCACGCTTCTCACTCTGCATCGAATACATTTGCTCTGGTTTCTTGATTAAGAACTAAACAAGTTGGGCGTGGCTCTTGCAGAGGAAGTTAGTTCATTTAATCTATAATTTTTAGTTGAAAAATACAAGAAAAGGAAAAGGAAAAGGAAAACAAAACAAGTGTTTCTCTTTTCTCTATTTGAGATATTCACAAACAAAAATGAGTGCAAATGGAGTATTTGTTGAAAGAGGTTTTGAAGACACTTTGTGGAGTGAATTAATGGTCTTATGCTGTTTTTTGGAAGTGGAAGATCAGTTGCCAGAATACCAATTGAGTTTTCTTATTTCAATGAATCAAATTCTCTTCTTTTTTTTATGTGGGTCCTGAACTTAGAGTTGGAAGTTCTAAAATTAAGGAAATTTGGTCCTTAACTTAGAGTTACAATCACAGAAATTGAGGACAGACGGTCCTTAACTTAGAGTTACAAGTTCAAAAGTTAAGGACACTTGGTCCTGAACTTAGACTAACAAAATCAAAAGTTAAGGACTATAGGTCCTGAACTTAGAGTTACAAGTTCAAAAGTTAAGGACAATAGGTCCTCAAGTTTGAGTTCCAAGTTCAAAAGTTAAGGATAATAGGCCCTTAACTTTGAATTCCAAGTTCAAAAGTTAAGGACACTTGGTCCTTAACTTTGAGTTCCAAGTTCAAAAGTTAAGGACACTTGGTCCTTAACTTTGAGTTCCAAGTTCAAAAGCTAAGGACACTTGGTCCTTAACTTTGAGTTCCAAGTTCAAAAGTTATGGACACTTGGTCCTTAACTTTGACTTACTGTCACGACCCAAATTGCCCTCAGTTGGGTACCATGATGGCACCTAGTCTTAGGGACTAGGTAAGCCTAACAGTTACTGAATAACAACAATAATAAAAGGACAATTAACAGTCTCGATATAAAATCTTGACAGAATTTACAATGTTTTCCCAAAACCGGTAATACAAGTCATAAGCTCTAAAAATATTCTACAAATTCTAAATATAACTGTTCGAAAATAAATACAACAGTGTATGAATATTACTTATAAGAAGGTGACTCTGAAGCTTGCGAACGCAGCAGCAGGTTACCTTGAGTCTCCCCGTCAAAGGCCCATGCGGCTACTAACAATCAATACCTGGATTTGTCCAACAAAAATGCACAAAAGAGTAGTATGAGCACACCACAGCGGTGCCCAGTAAGTATCAAGACTAACCTCGGTGGAGTAGTGACGAGGACTAGTCAAGACCCCACTGGTCTAAAATATAACTAGCATGAATATAGAAGTAACCGAACACTACATCTATCTAAGAATTCACGGGATAATTTACCACAACAACAATATAATGCGGAAGCAAATTACAGAAGAATAACCACGAAACAGCATAAAATACATAGAAAGATGGACAGCGAAACAAGCCAAACCAGAGGAAAACACAATGCAATAGAAAACCCCACAACTCAACTCTACGTCTGTTTATTCACATGAAGCCTTAGCCACTAAATTCCATAAACTGTTGAAAACCCTTAAACAACAGTTCATATGAAAAGCTTTGCAAATAAAATCATTTTGGGTATAGAAAGATTTCCTTTGAAAACATACTTTCTCCAAAAATATATATAAGTATATGTACTAGAAAGAATTACGTAAAACATAGTTTCTTTCAAAATACGAAGTTTCCAAAGATGTTTTCCCAATAAAAGACTTCCAAGTATCATTTTATGCAAGACTAGTGCTTTTCAAATATACCTTTGATGTAAAAGCCTTCAGATATAATCCTTTCAAAACCATTACTTTTCAATAATACTTTTAAGTAAAATCTCGTAATCATAATCTCCTCAAGGTAAATCTATCGGAACGCAGTCTGTACCCAAAACTTGTCTTGTCAATAAATGTAGTAAGAGATCAGTATGAATATTCGGATTAAAACAACAGAATATTAACTCTTAAACAAATGCAGTAAATATCAAACAAGAACGCGGAAATATAATGCAAAGACAAGTGCACGGCATCACCCTTCGTGCTTTTACTCTCATCCTCACAATAAATAAATAGAAACGGCACAGAATGTCCCTTCGTGCATAAATAAATAAACACTCGACACGGAATGTCCCCTCGTGCATAAATAAATAAACACTCGGCACGAAATGTCCCCTCGCGCATAAATAAATAAATAAATAAATAAATAAACACTCGGCACGGAGTGTCCCCTCGTGCATAAATAAATAAATAAACTCTCGGCACGGAATGTCCCCTCGTGCATAAATAAATAAATAAACACTCGGCACGGAATGTCCCCTCGTGCATAAATAAATAAATAAATAAACATGGCACGGAATGTCCCCTCATGCAAAATAACATAAACAACAAATTGACGAAACAAATCAACAACAGGAACCATAAATCACAATGTCCCAGCAAGGGAATCAATAATGCAAACAATATCATAACAGCACAAACAATAATAGAAAACATACCATCCCGGCAAGGGAGTCGACAATGAAAAACAACACCATCCCGGCAAGGGAAAACAACTATAACCAATCTCGCCTAAGTAAATTAACTTTACGGAATAAACTCAGCTTAAACGAAGGTCCAGAAATAGGCAACATCAAGGAAACATCCACAACATAAATGTTTATCAACTGACCCAAGTAGAACATAAAGGAGGAATCATAGGAATTACAATGTAAGACTCGCGAGCATGCTTTATACCAACGTATAAGGAAATATTCCGAATAATAAAGTTCCAATCTTTACAAAATTAAAAAAAATCGACCCAAAAATCGATCCCCGGGCCCACACCTCGGAACCCGATAAATTTTACAAATTCCGATTACCCATTCCGATACGAGTTCACCCATACTAAATTTATCTAATTTCGATATCATTTGGTCATTCAAATCATGAATTTTCATTTTAGAAGTTTTCTTTCAAAACCCACAATTTCCCCAACCCAAAACACAAATTAAATGATAAAAACAAAAATGAATTCATGAAATATATTTAATTCTAGTTAAAGAACACTTACCCATTCGAATTGTGTGAAAAACCTTTCAGAAATCGCCAAGAACCGAGCTCTAGAAGTCAAAATATGTTAAAGATGGTGAAACCCCCGATTTTGGAAACTTATATTCTGCCCAGATGTTTTGTTCATCGCGATCGCGAAAAACGAGATGTGATCGCGTAGAGAAAATATCACTGGCCAAAAAAGCGTTCTATGCGATCGCGAGGAGAATACTGCAATCGCGTATAAGGAAATTTGTTGCTGACCCATTTGCACTATGCGTTCGCGGCAGTGTGAATGCGAACGCTGAGAAGGGAAAAATAGACTTCTGCGATCGCGAACGTACTTGTGATATCGCAGTGAAGGAAAACAGGGCGGGTCCAAACAATACTAGGTGATCGCGGTTACCTCTATGCGATCGCATAGAAGGAAACCAGAAGACAGAAATCACCAGTTCAAAAATAGGGAAAATTGACCAGAACCCCATCTGACTCTCACCCGAGGCCCCCGGGACCCCATCTAAATGCACGAACAAGTCATATAACCTAACACGGACTCGCTCGAGGTTTCAAATCACATAAAACAACACCAAAACGACGAATCAAACCAAAAATCAAACTTATGAATTTTCAAAACTTCAAATATCAAAACTCGTGCCGAAATCTATCAATTCAACGCGGAATGACATGAAATTTTGCAGACAAGTCACAATTAACACTACAGACCTACAGTCGCTCCCGAAATTCTATTCCGAGCCCGATATCAAAATTTCACCTATCGGCCGGAATCGCCGAAATTCTAACTTTCGCAAATTACCTCAAATCACTCTACGGACTTCCAAAACCCATTCTGGACACGCGCCTAAGTCCAACATCATCATACGAAGCTGTGGACATTAACCAAAACTCATTCCGAGGTCGTTTACAGATAAGTCAAACCTCCGGTAAACTTCTATCACTTAAGCTTCCAAAACTGAAATTTTTCTTCCCATTCAACTACAGATTATCCGGTAATTGAACCTAACCACGCACGTAGATCGATATACACAATGTAAAGTTGTTTATGACTTTACACCACCAAACAGAGCTTAGATTCTTGAAACGACCGGTCGGGTCTTCACATTCTCCCCCTCTTACACAAACGTTCGTTCTCGAATGTGCCAAGATTCACCTTGAACTCGTCCAATCACTGGTTGTACACTTCTAACACATACCCGCGAGTGATCCCACGTCACCCAAACCCACATATGCCTGACGGAACAATCACAACTGCAATATAGCCTTCACATCACCACCGATAAGCCTCATACCTCAATTCCTCACCTTCTACTCATTTCTCAAAAGACCCGATTCTAAATCCATATCCGGCATTAGCCTCAACCAACTGCATCAACTCATGACTACACCCATAAGGTAGGACCACACAACATGGCACATCACACACAGGCTCAAATAACACTTTTGATCACAATAGCTGCCCGAAATCAACTCAACATTGGCAATTAGCCCCACATCTGAATGAACTCTGTTTCCAAACCCCATAATACTGATAATGATGCAATGAACACGAAGACTTCATTATTAAACACCCGAATCATCAAGCCACAACTAACACCACCGGGCACACATCCCGCAAACTAAACTAAAGAAGCACATAATGGAATGACTGAATATGAAAATAGGAACATATAAAGGAACCATCAAACAAGCCCATAGGCACAACTCTCTATCAATACTGACTTACCAAAAAGCAATATAACAAGGAAGAAGCAAAGCATATGAACAAATCACAAGGATACCGTCCTGATAGAATTTCCACTGCGGTACTCAATCTGGTCCAAACATATCGAATCACAATTACCACAAGGACCTCGCCCTCAACTCTGAATCACATACCGAATTTATATCATATCAATTGAAATTCCTCCACTATTTCAGCTCAGCTAAATAAATCATAACGCTACTGAACTCACGTCTTGACGGAGTATCAAATCACAACTCGTAAACAAAACACTTCAAGAAAATCACATAAAGCTTACCACGAAGAACAACAAGGACTCACTTCCAGTTTCACCACTATCAAAAATGAACAAAACAACGATAGACACGGGCTACTACTCATAGAATCTCCTAACAGGAGCAAACACAAAAATAGAGTGCAAAACATGAAACTCACTCATAAGAAGCAACAAATAAAGGAAACTCGTGTTGACCAACAGAACTATAGTGAAATACCATTGGTGCTCCCCAGCAACACCTCAAAACATATTTGTGTGATGATATCTAGTACAACGACCTCTAGCCTACTATATGAAACATAACAACGGGTCAGGACTCCCCCTCTTGGGCGCCCTCTACTCACCTGAATACTCTGCTATAACACCCTTACCTGAATCCTGGAACAATCTCTCACCCTGGGGATAACATCTCCATGTTGGAAACAACCCCTGACGTGGCTGTGGATGACATATAGTACGAATCCTTTGAAACTCATGAGTACCTGAAAACCCCCATGCGAAGCTGGTAAAGCAAACTGAACTGGTTGACCCACAAAACCTCTACCGTGTCGTACCTTGACTCCCGTAATAAGGACCAGTAGATTTCTCCGGTCTACGAGGCCTCCTTGCCTCCCTAAACTCTCTCCCTGATCTCGCATATCCTCTCGCTCCCGGTCCTACATGCTCTCTAACCGGCGAGCACTCCCAACTACCTACTGAAACGAGGCATCCTATTCTAACTCTCTCTAGTCTCGTTGAACTGAATATAATGACCGAATCTCTCAATGACTCTACGGACTCATCCCCTAGCTGAAGCAACCAAACGAGGTGTATATCTGTCCAACTCACTGAATCTAACGGCATACTCCAATAGTGACACAGCGCCCTGACGCAGATGCTTAAACTCCGCGCGCCGTACGTACCGAAGGAACTGAGGTGCAACCTCCCTCAAACATCTCCGAAAACTGAACCCATGCTAGTGAAGCTAACTCGGCCAGGCTACACAACTCATATGCCACCACCACTGACAGGCCACTCCTCTAAACCTGAGATGTGACAAAACAATCTCGCTCGTCTCCACAATAGCCGAAGTACGAAGAATATAGTGACACTCCTCCAGGAAGCCCTGGAATCATCTGTCTCCAATCCACTAAAATATAGGAGGGTGGTACTTCCTGTACCTATCAAGTCCAAGGTATTCTTCCTCCGATGATGATGCCCTAACCACGGCTGAACTGGATCCACATGTCGTGATGTCCTGACAACTGGTACCTGACCCATATGATCTCGCTGCTCTAGAGTGCATACTGTAAAGACCCGTAAAATATCTTGTTTAAAATAATGCCCAAATGAGTTACTGTGAAAATTCTTAAAATGGACCTAATTTGAGTAAAAAGTACCACGGGATTTAAAGAATAAAATTTTCCAGAAAGTGGGCGTTATGCGACGCACTATGCGATCGCATAACGTGTATGCGGAACGCATAATGGTCGCATACACGGGCAGATCGCTGCCCAATTATAGGACAACTATGTGGTCCAATATGCGACCGCATTTCGATTCTGCGGACCGCATAGCTGTCGCATTGTTGCCCTTTGATTTTTGGGAGGGAGGTTATGCGATCGCATAACGTGCATGCGGACCACATAGTGGTCGCATACCTGGGCAGATTGTTTTCCATTTTGGCCCACCTGGAGGCCATTCTGCGGTCAACTATGCGGACCGCATGTCAGGAATGTGATCGCATTCTTGACCATATTTTTGTGTCGGTCTTTTAATTTTTCTAATTCTTATACCCGACCCCCTATTCAATATAACACCCCTCCCCTTCATTTTAAAAC
This sequence comes from Nicotiana undulata, assembly GCA_005239495.1. NCBI lineage: Eukaryota > Viridiplantae > Streptophyta > Magnoliopsida > Solanales > Solanaceae > Nicotiana > Nicotiana undulata. The sequence goes on from ML252432.1 coordinate 224,722, forward strand.
ATTTCCTTATCAAAATAGAGAGAAGGGAGAGTAAGTTTAGAGAGAGAAAGTTCATTTCATCATCAAATTGGTTCATCATCCCTACCCAGGCCTGGAAATTACTGAGTAATTGCCTTCTTCTTCATTTTAACAGGTAAGTTCCCACCCCATTTTCTTAAGCTCTCAGATTTTTAAATAAAAAGGGACTCACATGAATTGGTTCTTGAATATAAAAGCTTACCTCTTGCATGCATGTATATAAATTGTCACAACCTAGCAAAGAGGAGTAAGCTAGAGTAATTCCCATTAAAAAGGAGAAATAAGTAAACATAGGGGTCACGCATTGTTTGATAAAATGCCCGAATGAGTTCGAGTTTTGTTCATGATTCCCAACTCTAAGTGAAATGTATTTCTTTATGAATTAGATTGACGTTGCTTGACGGGTTGGTGATTTGGGAATAGATAATTAAAGGAAATTCCGACTCGAGATATGTATGGATAACTTTAACCCTTGTAGAATCCCCTTATTGTGACGGGCTTACGGTATGCGTACTTCGTATGAAATTATGTGAATTGACTGCCTTAGTTGATTGCTATCCCACTGTGTTATATGCGATTGTGAAAGATGAATTGGCATGCGTACCTTATTATGTACAAAGCTTGTAATTGTTTGAGGGTATCGACGTGAAATGGTGTGAATGGGTTGAACAGTTATGGCATTGCCTTGTATGTGAATTACTGATTGGCGAGAATTATTGTGACTTAGGTCCAAATAAATTAATTGTTTACGTGAACTTGTTATTTCTCGAATTGATAATTCTTGTGATGAAATTATTTGTGGTTGTTGTTATGAAATATGATTGTCAGGTGGGATCGGATTGCGTGCCGCAACACGAAGTAATAAGGTGTGGGTTGTGGTGATAAGGGTGGCCGAAGTAATAAGGGTGGCCGAGGTTATAAGGGTGGAATGTGATCATTATCACTATTGAAATGAAAATCCATGAAATTCGTGAATATGATGATGTTGAAAGGGGAAAAGGAGAGATTGTGAAACTTGTTGACTTTGGTTGTTTCTTTTCACGTGCACTGATTATTAAATTCTATTACTGTTTCTTATATGTGTATTGATTGATTGTGCTTGGGATAAAGTTTTTTCATACATACAAGTACAATTCAAATGTACTGACGTCCCTTTTGCCGAGGGCGCTACATTCTTGTGATGATTGCAGGTGGTTCCATAGCAGGTAATCCAGCTGACTCACAGTAGTGCCTCCTCTTCGTTCTGTCAGCTGCATTGGTGAGCCCCCTTCCTCTCGGGGCCATGTGTGGTTCATGCCACCTTCTTCCGGGTTTTATTTTGTATTTTGTAAGGTATAGCCGGAGCCTTGTTACCAGCAAGTATTGTATAACATCCTAATTCTCGAAGAGGCTCCGTAGACTTAACGTGGGTATTGTACATATGTATTTTGGGTAGTGGAAATCATGGTCCACGTAGTAAAAGTATGTATGTTGTATGCATTTTGCCATATGTTTTAGTATCTTATGTTGTTAATGACAAGGGGTAGAAAATGAATTCAAACTAAAGTTAATGTTAAAGAACTTAAATGATGTTGCACTGAATAATGTTATTAAGATTGCGGGGTATCGTGTGGGACAGGAAAGGAAAATCCAGGTCCGCTTGACTGGGGCCACCCGGTCGAGCGTCGGTCGTGTCCCTCGATTTCGGGGCGTGACACAGACGGTAGGAGTATGAACTCCTCCCCTGATTTGTGAAGCAACTGGTGCACAAGAATCAATTCTGCCTGAGTCAATGTACCAATTATACTCAAAAACTATGACCAGGCCTCCTGAAATTCGGGGTAGCAACAGGCACCCCCAGTACCTATCCCCCACTGGAACTATTGCAGCTCCTCAACGGTTGCTCTGGTAGGCATCTTAACTACGGCACGTGCTCCTCGTCGGCCTCTATCTCTAACCCTTGCGACACTTGCTTCGGTTAACATCATCAGGTACCGCAGTTGGCGTCCTCACCATCGGTGAGAGAATGGCACGATAATTTCAAACTTCAAGATCAATGAACTCGCACGATAGGAATGAAGGAAGTGAAACTGTCCTAATAGTTGCGTAGCCTCTCGAAGATAAGTACAGACGTCTCCGTACCGATCCGCTAGACTCTACTAAACTCGCTTATGACTCGTAGCACCTATGAACCTAGTGCTCTGATACAAACTTATCACGACCCAAATTTCCCTCTGTTGGGTACCGTGATGGCACCTAGTCTTAGGGACTAGGTAAGCCTAACAGTTACTGAATAACAATAATAATAAGAGGATAATTAACAGTCTCGATATAGAAATCTTGACAGAATTTATAATGTTTTCCCAAAACCAGTAATACAAGTCATAAGCTCTACGAATATTATACAACTTCTAAATACAACTGCTCGGAAATAAATACAACAGTGTATGAATACTACTTATAAGAAGGTGACTCTGAAGCCTGCGAACGCAGCAACAGGTTACCTTGAGTCTCCCCATCAAAGGCCCATGCGGCTACTAACAATCAATACCTGGATCTGTACAACAAAAATGCACAGAAGAGTAGTATGAGCACACCACAGCGGTGCCCAGTAAGTATCAAGACTAACCTCGGTGGAGTAGTGACGAGGACTAGTCAAGACCCCACTGGTCTAAAAAATAACTAACATGAATATAAAAGTAACCGAACACTACATCTATCTAAGAATTCGCGGGATAATTTACCACGATGACAGTATAATGCAGAAGAAAATTACAGAAGAATAACCACGAAACAACATAAAATACACAGAAAGATGGACAGCAAAACAAGCCAAACCAGAGGAAAACACAATTTAATAGAGAACCCCACAACTCAACTCTGCGTCTGTTTATTCACATCAAGGCTTAGCCATTAAATTCCATAAACTGGTGAAAACCCTTAAACAACAGATCATATGAAAAGCTTTGCAAATAAAATAATTTTGGGTATAGAAAGATTTCCTTTGAAAACATACTTTCTCCAAAAATATATAATAAGTATATGTACTAGAGAGAATTACGTAAAACATAGTTTCTTTCAACATACGAAGTTTCCAAAGATGCTTTCCCAATAAAAGACTTCCAAGTATCATTTTATGCAAGACTAGTGCTTTTCAAATATACCTTCAATGTAAAAGCCTTCGGATATAATCCTTTCGAAACCATTACTTTTCAATAATATTTTTCAGTAAAATCTCGTAATCATAATCTCCTCAAGGTAAATCTATCGGAACTCAGTTCGTACCCAAAACTTGTCTTGTCAATAAATGTAGTAAGAGATCAGTATGAATATCCGGATTAAAATAACAGAATATTAACTCTTAAACAAATGTAGTAAATATCAAACAAGAACACGGAAATATAATGCAAAGACAAGTGCACGGCGTCACCCTTCGTGATTTTACTCTCATCCTCACAATAAATAAATAGAAACGGCATGGCATGTCCCCTCGTGCTAAAATAAATAATCACTCGGTACGGAATGTCCCCTCGTGCATAAATAAATAATCACTCGGCACGGAATGTCCCCTCGTGCATAAATAAATAAATAAACACTCGGCATGGAATGTACCTTCGTGCATAAATAAATAAAATAAACACTCGGCACAGAATGTCCCTTCGTGCATAAATAAATAAATAAACACTCGGCACGGAATGCCCCTCGTGCATAAATAAATAAATAAACACTCGGCACGGAATGTCCCCTCGTGCATAAATAAATAAACATGGCACGGAATGTCCCCTCATGCAAAATAACATAAACAAAATTGACGAAACAAATCAACAATAGGAACCATAAAACACAACGTCCCAGCAAAGGAATTAACAATGCAAACAATATCATAACAGCACAAACAATAATAGAAAACATACCATCCCGGCAAAGGAGTCGACAATGAAAAACAACACCATCCCGGCAAGGGAAAACAACTATAACCAATCTCGCCTAATCAATTAACTTTACGAAATAAACTCAGCTTAAACGAAGGTCCAGAAATAGGCAACATCAAGGAAACATCAACAACATAAATGTTTATCAACTGACCCAAGTAGCACATAAAGGAGGACTCATAGGAATTACAATGTAAGACTCACAAGCATGCTTGCCCCCAACGAACGGATGCTCTAACTACGGCTAAGCAACTATAAAGCTAGATAACACTAATATAGTCCATTTGACAGTTTTAGGAAGCAAATATAGCATAAAGATAAAAGAGGAATAATATTCAGTTAAGTCAATTAGGATCAAATAGTCAACGAAGGAATCCAAAAGTAAGTAATTCTAATTTAAGCAGGAAATAATGAAATTAACAACCAAGGATTCAAATGTAATAATTACAACTCATACACAGGTAACAGAAGAACCTACGAATCCTAAAAGGCCAATCTATTAGCAAATAAGTCTGAGTACGCACTCGTCACCTCGTATACACGGACTACAATCAACAAAGAAGACTCAATTCTAAGGGGTAGTTCCCCCACACAAGGTTAGACAAGATACTTACTTCAAAGACGACAACCCGGTACTCAAAAGTGAACTTCTCGAGCGGAAAGACCTCCGGACGACTCAAAATCAACTAAAACAACTTCAAAATACACATAACACGTATAAGGAAATATTTCAAATAATAAAGTTCCAATCTTTACAAAATTAAAAATATCGACCCAAAAATCGACCCCCGGGCCCCCACCTCGGAACCCGATAAATTTTACAAATTTCGATTACCCATTTCGATACGAGTTCACCCATACTAAATTTATCTAATTCCGATATCATTTGGTCATCCAAATCATGAATTTTTATTTTAGAATTTTTCTTTCAAAACCCACAATTTCCCCAACCCAGAACACAAATTCAATGATAAAAACAATAACTAATTCATGAAATATATTTAATTCTAGTTAAAGAACACTTAACCATTCGAATTGTGTGAAAAACCTTTCAAAAATCGCCAAGAACCGAGTTCTAGAAGCCAAAATATGTTAAAGATGGTGAAACTCCCGATTTTGGAAACTTATATTCTGCCTAGATGTTTTGTTCATCGCGATTGCGGAAAACGAGATGTGATCGCGTAGAGAAAATATCACTGGCCAAAAAAGAGTTCCATGCGATCGCGAGGAGAATATTGTGATCGCGTATAAGGAAATTTGCTGCCGACCCATTTGCACTATGCGTTCGCGGCAGTGTGAATGCGAATGCGGAGAAGGGAAAAATAGACTTCTGCGATCACGAACGTACTTGTGCGATCGCAATGAAGGAAAGCAAGGCGGGTCCAAACAATACTATGCGATCGCGGTTACCTCTATGCGATCGCATAGAAGGAAACCAGAAGACAGAAATTAGCAGTTCAGAAATAGGGAAAATTGACCCGAACCCCATCCGGCTCTCACCCGAGGCCCCCGGGACCCCGTCTAAATGCACAAACAAGTCATATAACCTAACAGGGACTCGCTCGAGGTTTCAAATCACATAAAACAACACCAAAACGACGAATCAAACCAAAAATCAAACTTATGAATTTTCAAAACTTCAAATATCAAAACTCGTGACGAAGTCTATCAATTCAACGCGGAATGACGTGAAATTTTGTAGAAAAGTCACAATTAACACTACGGACCTATAGTTGCTCCCGGAATTCCATTCCGAGCCCGATATCAAAATTTTACCTATCGGCCGGAATCGCCGAAATTCTAACTTTCGCCAAATTAATTACCTCAAATCACCCTACGGACTTCCAAAACCCATTCCGGACACGCGCCTAAGTCCAAAATCATCATATGAAGCTGTGGACATTAACCAAAACTCATTCCGAGGTCGTTTACATAAAAGTCAAACCTCCGGTCAACTTCTATCACTTAAGCTTCCAAAACTGAAATTTTTCTTCTCATTCGACTCCGGATTATCCGGTTACTGAACATAACCACGCACGCAGGTCGATACACAATGGGAAGTTGTTTATGACTTTACACCACCGAACAGAGCTTAGATTCTTGAAACGATCGGTCGGGTCGTCACACTTACAAGTTCAAAAGTTAAGGACACTTAGTCCTTAACTTTGAATTCCAAGTTCAAAAGTTAAGGACACTTGGTCCTGAACTTAGACTTACAAGTTCAAAAGTTAAGGACACTTGGTCCTGAACTTAGACTAACAAGTTCAAAAGTTAAGGACAGTCAGTCCTTAACTTAAAGTTACAAGATCAAAAGTTAAAGACAATAGGTCCTTAACTTTGACTTACAAGTTCAAAAGTTAAGGACGTTTGGTCCTGAAGTTTGAGTTCCAAGTTCAAAAGTTAAGGACATGTAGTCCTGAAGTCATGAAGTTAAGTTCAAAAGTAAGGACGTGTAGTCCTGAAGTCCTGAAGTTAAGTTCAAAAGTTAAGGACGTGTAGTCTTGAAGTCCTAAACTTAGAGTTCAAGTTCAAAAGTTAAGGACATGTAGTCCTGAAGTTAAGTTCAAAAGTTAAGAACATGAGCAGAAGAGTATTTTCGTCCGAGCAATTAAAGTTTATTAAAACAGTGGCTAAAGACTAAAGACATTTTAAATAATGACTTAAAAGTAAATACATATTTTATTATTGGTTAACTGTGCACTTCCCTTTAGACTGATCTTCAGTCTCTTTGCTTTGGGGTTGCTGCTTTTTCCAATATCCATATGCTCTATTGGTGTCTTTTCCAAGTTAATTTTGCAGCCTGACTATGTTTTATGCTTCATCTCTATTTAAGTGAATCCCCCCACATTTAATTGTGTTTCCTTTTGTCAAAAATTGTTGTTCAGTTTTTAGTTTCTGACCAATTCCGTCTTTTTGACATTAGTACTTCAATTACCAGCAGAGGGTTTGACTTCAATCCCCCCATTCAATAAGTTTATGACCAATTTCGTCTTATTGACTCTTCTTTTTTTGTTTTTAGTGAGTTTGTTTCTTTATATTTTTACACTCTTTAGTAAAAATTCTAGCTCTTATAAATAGATGTGTAAGTCACTTAGCATGCTTTGGCACAATCTTGTTGATGGTAACTCTTCAATCCATTATATAAGATCTTTTGGTGAACCCTCAAATTCAGAGGCGGAGCTAGAATTTCAAGTTTATGGATTCAGTTTCTAAGCCTTTTAAGTTACTGAGTTCTAAATTATTGATTTATAGTAACTAATTTATGAATTTTTCAAGACAAATATAGAGTTTAAAGCAGAGCTACTGGGTTCGCAAAACCCGTAGCCAGAATGCTGGCTCCGCTGCTGGCTCCGCTGCTGGCTCCGCCCCTGCTCAAATTCATTCATCACGAAGTACTCAAAGGTGCTTTGAGCTATCAAACTTGTGCATATCCACAACGTAAAAGAATTTTCCTATACAAAAGATAATTAAAGATTGTTGCTCATAATAAGTGGAGTCCTTGGGAAAAAAAATAGCTAGGTCACCTTTTTAACCCAAAAAGGAGAAATCAGACATGCAATGAGGCATGTTGCAGATTTACAATAGATACATAAAATTGTCACATTTCTAACAATTTAAGCTTTTTGAATGAGACAGTCCACAATATCCGAGGAGTTGAAAAATGTAACCCACATAAGATTTGCTCGTGCAGATGCAAGCACGCTCAATTGATGAAGCTAACTGATACTATTCTCTCCGACATTGGCGAATTTAGGATTTGAAGATAACGGGTATCGCAATTTCCTTTAATGCACACCTTATAATGATTATAACAAAGGTTGGTAGAAACGTTTATTGGATTATTTTTAGTTTATCCGAGTCAACTTAATAGGTATTTTTTATTTGCAAATACAAAAATTACATCTTAGAAATCAGAAAACAAACGAAATTAGCATTTTAAATAAGAAATCAAACCTTTATTATATATAACAATATAAGTAAAATCAATACTTTCACTAGGAAATTACATCTTTCTCCATATATGAAAAATAAACTCACACAAAGAAAGATAACATCTTCACTAAGGGAATCACACCAGAATAAGAAAATTTAAAAAAATATCTTCAATAGATGATTATACCCCATAAGTATGGAATTAAATAAATTACAAGTTTACAATAACCAAAATCATAAATCTTATATCTTTTTTAAGCAATGCTTACATCTTATCATAATTTAATAGTAAATAAATTTAAATTATATATAATAACATAAAGATAAAAAATAAAGTTGATCTCAATCCAAAATTTATATATAATAGTAAATAACGCAAATTGTTACAAAATAATAAAAAAAGATAAAAAATAAATTTGATCTCAATCCAAAATTTCCATCAAGACCAAGTTTCTCAGATTTGAAAGAAGAAAACTCATAGATTTGAGATTAAGAGAAATGTTTTTTTTATAGAATTTTAATTTTAATTTTTTGGAGCCTCTTTTTTGAGTGTTCTTGCTAGAGACCACATAAATAATAGAATAAAGGAAAGAAAAATATAAAAAATAACAAAACGACAAATAGAAAATTGGGAGATAGCCGAAAAGATAAATGACTCGGATAAAAAGAAATAAAAAGCACAAAGAAAAGGAAAAGTGAAACAAGGTTCAAGATAAGTTGCAATTTATATTACGGCCCAGAAAAGCTTTCAAAGGGTCTACCAGCCATGGCTCTTTTATATAGTATACGATTGCGGGTGGCAGGATCAAATATTTAACCTAGTTTAGGAAAATTTTAACATAAGTATATGATAATTTTATCATCTTATCTCGTGACATGCCACCCCATTTTAAAGGGTGGATCTACCACTGCCCTCCGGGTCACTTAATTGATTTTTTTTTTTGTGGTCTACAATATTTAATTTTTTCAAATATCAAGAAGGAATTAACTTCTTTTTTTCCAAAGTTATCCTTGGAGTGAAGAGTGAGGGAATATTTGTTGTATTTCTAATGAACAAATTAAGGTTAATTAGATGTATTTCATTGTTAACTAATGCTAAAAGGTGAATTCCTTAATATGTGCGAAAACAGATAAAAACTCAATTAAAATGAACCCGATAGAGCAGCAGTTTACCCATGTTATTCACAAATGTATATATTATATCATGACTAACATTCATAGCCTTTTTCACTTTGGTCGTATTGAAGCAAAGAAACATAGGTTCCCAAGTAATGGATTACATTCTTGTGATCATTGAAGTTGTAACTGGTAACTTATTTTTGAGTGGACCTTTTATAAAATTTTGTAATGAAAAACCGAAGTCTTGTTAGTTTGATAATTGCACGTTCTCCTCACCAGTTTCATTAAATAGTACTTCTCATACTGCTGCCTTTATACTTTAGTTTTTTCTGTTTACTGATTTCGGTGCTTCCACAGAGCTGTAATTACATGTTAAAAAGACAGCCCGGTGCACAAGGTTCCCGCTTTCACTTAGGGTTCCGGGAAGTGTGGCACATCAAGGGGTGCGATAGAGACAGCTTACCCTAATTCAAGTATTAGTGGCTGCTTCCATGGCTCGAACCGTGACCTATAGGTCACACAAAGACACTATACCATTGCTACAAGGCTGCAAGATAACAAAATGAAGATTGCAACAAAATTTTGAGAATTTTAATTGAGAAACACAAGCTATGACATTTGAAAGTTAAATTTAATTAATGAGTCCTTAAAAAACAAGTATAAGCTCAGATGCAATGAGGGAATAGTACTCGGAGCTTTTACGAACCAAGAAAAGTTTGAAATCAAATGCAGCAAAGACACAAACCAGATCAGTTCCAACTTCTAAGTAAGACTGAGCATTGAAATTGTTGGATCTGCAAATAACGTGCCACATTTGTAGCTGAAAAGAAAGGAAATTACATAAAAGGATTAATGATGTGAAGCATTTTGTGCAAAATCATGTATGTTTGGCGCAAATCGAACAATATCACGTCATGTTACGAGTATCATTAAGCTGGTTCAGCACAACAGAAATTATCTAAGTCTATCATCTTCTACGTCGTGTGGATTTGATTTGTCCTCAGGCCGGTAAAATGTCAATATTGGCTTCTAGTTCTTTTGTGATAGGCTATATAAACACCAACTACTTGGTAACAACAGATGGAATAAACAACAACTATTAGTTGCTTTGAGAGCTACAGTTTGAGAAGCAAATCGGTTGAGAAATTGAATGTATAATCAGCAACCAAAATTCCTAGTGCAGTTTTGTACGAAGTGATACTATTATATAAAATAAAATAAAAAGTAAATGATCTATTGCTCATAAAATCATTTCAGATTTCCAATGTTTCCAGAAGAAATCAGATGAAAATATATCATGAGGTCTTGTTCATAAAGACAAATCAAAGATGACATTTATTCAAACACTTCAATAGGAAATCTCCCTAGCTGATGTCCTCCTCCATCTTCTGTTTCCAAGCCTAAATGATCGATACATACACTACAAATGGATTCCTTACCTCACAAGAAACAGATCCAGAAGGTTATATCAAACACTTTAAACACTACTCAAAATCCGGCAAAAAGCGACCAAAAATTTGCAGATAACCTTCTTTTTACTGGCAGTTCTCCAATGCTCGAAATTTGGCTCCAAGGCAGACGAAACTTTGACAAAGTCAATTCCCTTAGTCTTGACATCTGGAAGTTTAGATGGATAGCTGTTGGAAACAAGCTTAAGATACTTAAGGCAGCTTAGAAACGAACACACCTACCCTTCACTTTCTCTGAATAACCCAAAATATGCAACTTAGCTTTCTCAAATTTGGCATCTTTTTTAATATTATTTCTGCATAAGAGAGACGTGGAGTGGAAAACGTTTCCAAATTATCCAATTGGTAATTAGCATGAATGAAGCACTCGTGTTCTCGTGCATATGACTGATGATAGGCTATAATTGTGTATTTTAGGCGCTTATTACACTCTAATTTATATTTTAATTGAGTTTGAGCTTTAATCGCTAGTGTTTGCACTAATTGTCTGTTTTATGCCTTGTAGGAGTGATTCCGCTATATAGATGTTATGGAATGAATTCAAGTGATTTGTAGCTTTGAAGTCTGAGTAAAAGCTCAAGTAATTAAGTCGGAATCGTGATCGGGGTCAAATTTGATAGTTAAGAACAAACGAAGACTCGAATAGGCATATTGCGCACTGTCTAGTAAAATAGACATAACCTTTTGATCCGAACTTCATTTGGGCTATATAATATATGGTTGGAAAGCTAACTCAAAGAGATACAACTTTCATGTTTTACGTTTTTCCAAATTCCGAACGGAACAGGGTGAAACAGTCGGTCGAAACCGCGACCGCGGAACTGGACGCGGGCAAAATCAGAGCACTGGTAAATGACCGCGCCCGCGCCACGTTTGGCCGCGGCCGCGAGCGTCCAGGCTTAAAAAATAGTCTTTTTCGCGTGGGAGAAGGTATACTTATTTGGGGCCGACCCTACTTGGTATATATACATGAAAAACGGTATTTTGGAGAGATGGGACACATTTTGGACACAAATTCGTTCTAAGGAGGCAGAGACACAATAGGAGCAAGGCGGAGAATTCTTCTACAAGTTTTTCCTTCCTCTTCCTATTTTCCATTGTTGGTTATGACTTTTAGTATTGTATTTTTACATACTATTATGAATAGCTAAGTTGTTATCTAGGGTTTTGATTGAACATTTTGTAGGATAAATTCTTGTTATGTTTTTATATAATTTTGCCAAAGTTTAATCTCTATTTGTTCAACTACATTCTTGTTGTAGTTAATTGAAAGGATCCTCAATTAGTTGTGCCTATTTAGTGTGTATCTACTCGAGAGAGAGTGCATATTTAGGTAATTGTTGAACAACATCACTCCCAAAGTATAGGAGAGATCCATAACCAAGGGTTTAAAGGTTGGATTACATATAACGATATCTTGGGTGCAATCTAAAGTGAACTATAATACAAGTTAGCTAGCGTAGCTCGAGAGAGTGCGTCTAGTAGATTATTGTAATTAATCGAGAGAGATTTACAGTAGCATGAGTGTTCATGATTGATAGAGAATACTTAGGCGAAATTATAGAAGACATAGCAGGAAGGATTCCGACATTGGGGAAATCATAACTCTAGACCTCCTTAATCTTTTCTCCGACCCGTAGTATCTTTAGTGTTAATTTACTATTTTAAATTGGTAGTTAATTAGATATAAGAATCTTAATATTTATAACATAGGAATTGTTCGAACTTGTCTTCTTAACAATATTGAACAGTTGTAGCTAAGCCTTAGTTCTCTATGGGATTCGACTCCGGACTTTTGAACTGGATTATATTTGCAACGACCGCTTAATCCTTTTTATAAGGCATAGTTGGGCGTGATGAATGACCATGTTCAAAAGAGAAGAAGGTAATATGGCCTCTTACCACAAAAGTTTCAAGATTCCAAAGCTTAGCTATGGATGAAGGAATTGAATTTGCATCAGTTTGAACAGCAAAGTATCTCATATGAATTAGATACTTTATCTCACCGGGAAAACTACCACCTATGTTAAATGATTCTAAATCCAACACTTTAACAAGTTTGAATTTGTCGAAGATGAAGGAGATATCATGCGGCCATGACAAGCTGTCCAAATCAATCACATTGAATATTAAAGAGCGAGATGGCTGCCACAGATCAATCTGATCCTGGAAGAATGAACAAATAATAGAGTAGAGATGGCTGCCACAGATCAATGAGAATTAAGAATCTCTTGGTCAATAAAAATTTTACGCAGCTCATGAGCTAATTCCCCAACTCCTTTTTCAGGGCGAACATCATTCAAAATGGTAAGCAGCAGCCCTCTCCATGTATACACTTGAGTCACATGACACTTATCATGAACATCAAAGAGTCGGGTAACTATCAAATCATTGTAAATATTCTCAGCGAGAGTAGTTTTACCGATTCACCATTGAGATGACATCTAGCTGAGACGATCCTCCAAGTAGCTGCTTCTTTATGTGATCCATTGCCTCCTGTAAACACTTCATTTCTTCATTTGATCTTGGAGTATTAGCTGATAAAGACGGCACAAGATCAGTGGTGTTTGCAACTTTGTGCACGGGCACATCTAACTTCTTTCTTTCACAAGTCTCAATAACAACTTCATTTAATATTCTTAACAACTTTACAGATCCAAAGAACTTTGTACCAGAGAGGATGAGAACTGGCTAAGCAAGAGTCAATGACAAACTCCGCCTTGTATGCCATTTCAGTAACACTTGTTACAATACCATAAACTTCATCATTCTCGTCATAGTTTTCTGACACAATAAGACCACCTTAACTCTGATGCTTCATCTCAATTATACAATCGAGCTTAGAACACAACAGCTCATCCAATTTTCCCAAGAAGCAATTTTGAGAAATCCTAATCCGTTTGTCTTGGAGAAGCTATATATAATCATAATTAACGTGTTCCATCATCTATGTAGTCCATTTGATCATATCTTTGAGGAGGATCCGCAGTTGAGACGCAACCCTGAGAAGATGCTAGAAGCAGTGAAATCAAAACTTCCATCTCCGCCTCAGTTCCTTCTCTGCATACTTCCAGAGAGGAAGAATTCTGACCTTTATGGTTGTTGCCTTAGAACCAACCAATCTTGGTTCCTTGTGAAATTTACATTTATAAGTTTTGTATAATAATGGATTGGCTGGAGTCTCTTTTCTGGTAATTTTCCATATTGAAGGCCCCTGGAAGAGAGGGAATTTATCCCATCTTGGAATTATTGCTCCAACAAAGATCAACCACCAGTACCTTACCATGTGGTCTTGAAAATCAATGCGAAGGCAAGTTTGAAGTGGCAAAAGGTTTTTACTCCAACTATTTACCGACTCTTGATTGATTAATAAACACCTCTTCCATTCCTATTTTGCTATGGAGCTTTCCCCTGTACTAGCTCAGATTTCAATCATTATCGGAATGGATGTCTCTCATGGCTCACCTGGACGAGCAGATGTTCCATCCATTGCAGCGCTACTCAAGGATAATGTTGCTTATTTTATATCGCTTACTTCTCTCTAAGTCTTAAGATGGTGGTGATTCTGTGGATTTGAGATTATCAGGTGGTCAGTTCTAGACAATGGCCCCTTATTTCGCGCTATATATCGAGCAGTTGTTCGTACTCCGTCATAAAGTGTTTATTTTATAGAAACAATGGGATATTATAATGGAGAAATAAAACTTGATGAAGTTCAAGAAACTAATGAATTCAACACAAAATCAAGATCATGAGACACAAGTTGAAGAACCTTTATTGGATGTTTTGAAGTTGCCATGTTCAACGGTTGACGTTCAAGAACTAAATGTAGTTTAAGAACAGGTTAATGAACCAGTTCCAAATCAAATTGAACAACAACTAAATCCAGCACAAGGTGAACAAGTTGTACAAACACCTCATAGAAGATCTACATGAGAACGTCATGTACCAACTAGATTAAATCTAATGGTACAAGATGATGTATCAAATGAGGTTAATCATAATGATGATGGCCATAAGACCTAGAAAGAGGTGATACAAGGTTCTGACTATAAGAAATGGCAAAAAGCCATGAAATCCGAAATGGAATTCATGAAGGAAAATGAAGTATGGACTTTAGTTGAACCTTCAAAGGATATAAAACCTATAGTGGAATATTTGCTTTAACAAGATAATTGAAAGGTTCAATTTTGTTAGATGCGAAAAAGAACCTTGTGTGTACAAAAAGTTTATTGGGAGCATAAGTATATTCTTAGTATTGTATGTTGATGATATATTGTCCATAGGGAATGATATACTAAAGGGTGGTCAACTGACCACCCTTCACCGAAATATTGCGAAAAATTGCACTGTGGATATAAGTAAAATATTGATTTTACATGTATAAAATATATATTGAACACCCTTTGTTGGGAATTCTTTGTTAGTTCTGTGCCGAGCTGATTTCAATTGATATTAGAGTACTCTCTATGCTATGTAAGTATATTGAATGCCCCCATTTTTTTGTTGCTTAAGAAGTTTGTTCTGTATACAGGGAGCTGCTGGTGGACTTCTACTCAAAGTGAAACCTGAGCATATCATAATTTTGAGGTATAATTTCTAGGAAGTAAGTTAAGAGAACTGCAGTCTTGAATCATTTACTCAAATGCAGTTGTCTGAATCTGGAACTAGAAATTGTTGTATCTACATTATGTGCAAGTTCTCCATTTCGTCACAACCTTTTCTCCCCTTGTCAAGTAAACTTGTAGCGAAACTATAAAAACAACTTCTGAGGGCTTTAATTCTTATGTACCTTCACTATACACTAGCACATGATGTATATTTTTTCTTCTCATTCGTGCACATTAAAATTTTATTTAGTTGCGCTGTCATGGATGTACAGGGACGGAGTGAGTGAGTCCCAGTTCAACCAAGTTTATATAGTTGCTAATGATTAAGCTGTCATGGATGATTAATTTGATTGACCCGTTCTGTATAAGCTTCCTTTGAAATATCTTTCTATGCTCGACAATGCAATTTGCCATCCTAAGAACAACAACTTGTACATGTGTGCGAGTTTTGTAAAATCCCTTGTTTGAGGCTGCTCTATGATTCATATTATTGCTTTTGTCATCTTTGTGCAATTCAGGGAACAACACTACCATGTCCTGCATGATGAAATTGGATGAGCTGGTCCATTCACTATCATATGTGTAAGTAAACAATCTCCTTCTATAAGTGGATGTTACTCAGAGAAGTACTACATCCATCTCTATTGGTAAGAAAAATCATTTGTGTTTTACTAGTATTGCTTATGATTCTTTACTGGCTTGAAAGGTGTTAAAGTATGGAATATCATCACATACTACTCCTAATGCTCATCTGATGAAGAATTTTGTTTTTTCTTAATGCGTTTCGCGGAGTTGCAGCAGCAGCACAGATGTCATAGTTTATCAAGTTTGATGAGTCAGAGACGTTGTCGAGCCATGGTGGAGTTACAGCAGTTGGTGGTGCTCCCGTTCCCACATTGCCTCGGCTTCACAGCAATGTGCGCAGTTCTATGTTTTTCTGTTAATTCCGTAATATTAAATATTAGAATTTTGTTATAAATAGAATTCTATTTATGGTGAATGTCTATATTTTAGAGAGATCTTAGGGATTTTACTTGGTGGCTAAGTCACTATTTTCCTATAAATAGAGGGGTCCTATTTCATTGTAAATCATCCCAAAATTTAATAAGAATTTCCTCTCTCTTTTTCTGCAATATTGTTCTTCTTCTTCTATTGTTTCATAACACGTTATCAGCACAAGACTCTAACCAATTTGAGTAGAAGCTTGGAATTGAGCATAATGATTGTCAAGTGTTTCATGAACTTTTTTCATGATTAAATTCTGGATTTAAGGTAAGTATTTTACTTTATTTTTCTGTTTTAAATTCTTGAAATTCTATATTTTAATTTTAAATGCAAGCAAAGACAATAAACTTTGATTATAACTCTTATAGAGTTTGCAAGAAATTATAACCGCCCGAAGTGGTAAATTTCTATGCTTTGTCATGATCAAATTCATGTATGATTGTGGGCAAAGAAGTGAAAACTCGTCCGATTGAATTTGCTTCATTTTCATTCCCCTTAAGAGAATATGATAGCAATATGTGATAAGTTTGAAAGAAGATAAATTATTACCATGAAGGTATCAATGAATGTGGACGTGACAATAGACGAAATTATAATCGTCATATTTGTGATAATGAGAATAACAAGAATTCTCAAAATAATCTTTCACTCTTTGAAAGTAATATTTGTCATCTATGTGACATGAGATTTTGTAGAGCGCATATAGATGATTATGGTCCATTCATGATGAGAATGTGACAACATCTGATTTATGAATACATATCCATTCTTGGAAGAATATGAACGTGCTAGTGGTAGTGAATATACCACACTCACCTCTAAAAGAAGGTTTGAGATGATATAAGAAAATATTGTCATTATTATGGCATGAATGGTCATTGATCATGTACCTATTGTACGCCAAAATGTCATTCTCCTGTTTGTACTACACAAATAAAAGAATACCACAATAAAGTGGATATTTATTGATATAAAAACTCATATTATAATAAACTTGGAGTTTATTGATAATTGCACATGTCATGGTGTAAACCTGAACTTTATCAATATTGATAATTTATTCAGTTGGCATAATTGGTTTGGCCATATCAATTTAAGTATGATGTGCAAAAATGAAAGAGAACTCACATGGGTAAATATTAAAGAACTAGATAGTTCTTTACGAATCCTGTTATGTTGCTTGTTCTCATTAATTAATAGACCAACTAAAATTGGGATTGAATCTCGTGAATGCTGAAAATATCAAAGGTGAATGTGAGCTCATTCGCCTGCCATGTATACCACATAAAATGCATCTATGAGATGGTTACATGTGCAATTATTATTAACCCGCAACCTGCTGTTTGCGAGGTAACTTGCTCAATAATTTAATTTAGAGCATAATTTCCAGATTTTTTATTCAAGACAGTTCATCTTGATAAGTTGGTTTACATCATAGTTGATTTAGCAAAATAATTTATTGAGTGTCTCACTTAATAGCTAAATTGTTGCTTATGAGAACAAAGTTATCTATATCAATTTGATATATGCTATACACGAAAGTATATTACATTCTCTCCTCACAAGTGGTTCAGGGTCAAGAACCAAATAATTTCATCTTATTATTATTGATGTGCGGTGTATATTTTGGTTAACACCATAACGCACAAAGATGGGTTCTCAAAATTGAGGAAGAAAGTTAGTTTTTCTAACATGAGGGGGAGACATGATAAACAGTTGAGAAAAAGTTACGTGGAAGAATTATCATTTGTATATCTAGATCCTCGAATAAGTTAATATGGACTTGAAGTTCATAAAAGATAATTCATCTACAATGCAAAGCATGCCAGACGCATTTGTTGACCCAAAGAAAGTAATTATATTCTCGTTACAAATGCTCCTATTATGTCCTAGAAGGACAAAGTTTATGGTACGCTTAAAGCGTATAGACAAATCGATTTCAAATAAACTTCTTAATAAAGAGGATGAGCAAATGATCAAAATTGTCATAACAAGGAGGCAAGTGATCTAGAAGATCACATGACATAACACTTCATAAAATCTCATGAGAGATTCAGGTACTTGAAAATATGAATGAAGAGATCTCTATGTTATGTCTTTATGAAAAAAAATATTGGAACCGTTATAAAATGTTCGTCGACGACATCTTTCATAGCGCTAAGTATACATGAGGATCTTAAGTCTGTTGAATATGGACACAAAAATATTGGCCAAATGAAAGAGACAAAATTCGAATAGAATTTGCTTCATATGAAAGACATATAGTTTTGGACTTGCAGTTCAAACATTCGAAAGTATAAAGTCAAATATGTGTGCAATCACTTTCATATATCTTATATGTCTGGCATGACATAAAAACTTGATATGCTCTAAAGTCCATTCATATGGCTTATATGACTTAACTTATATGACAATCCCTGATGATTTAAATTGCTTAAAGCATATATAATTCTTGGTCCTGAAGTACCACATTCTACGTGCAATTTGTGCACATATGTATCTTGCTATAACTATAAGCACTACAATGTCATAGCGAGAATTTTTTCCTCCATGGAGATATTGAAAAGGCTATTCCACGACATTATATGAAGACATTATATATATACAAGAATGATGATTTCAAGGTGCAACATATTCATTCAAGTGATGATATGACTGATTTGTTCACCAAATCTCTACTAGTGTCAAGCTTCAAGAAGCTAGTGCACAAGATTGGGATGCGAAGACTCAAGGATGTAAATTGATGCTCTCATCATGGGGGTTAATACATGTTGTACTCTTTTTTCCTTACGAGGTTTCCCCACTAGGTTTTCCTTCAAAAGATTTTTAACGAGGCAACCAAAGGCGTATTGTTAGATATGTGTACTCTTTTTCCTTTTCTAAAAAAATTTTCCCATTGGGTTTTATTTTAGTTAAGGTTTTAACGAGGCACATTATTTGTTGAATAGACATTCAAGGAAAGTGTTATAAATAGAATTCTATTTAAGGTGAATGTCTATATTTTAGAGAGATCTTAGGGATTTTACTTGGTGGCTAAGTCGCTATTTTCCTATAAATAGAGGGGTCCTATTCCATTGTAAATCATCCCAAAATTCAATAAGAATTTCCTCTCTTTCTCTGCAATATTGTTCTTTCTTCTTTTATTGTTCCATAACAAATTTAGTATTAGTGGAAGTCTCGATGCTTTTAGTTTTGCTGTTTAAACCTTTCCGTAAAACATTCGTCTATATGAGAGAGTTGCATCTTCTTATTATTATCATTGTTAAATTCATGCTTTTTCCTTCGTTGGGGTTTCACCTCTGGTGTTATTTTTAGCCACATGTTGTATAGTTTTTTCAACTGCTAACAACAAACTGTAAGACGAAGATCGATTATTTAATCATTTACTAGACAAATCACTTAATTAATTGAAAAAAGTAGAAATTCGACAATCATTTATGACAAAGTTTATTGCCTAATTAAAGGGCTATTGTACATCATTGTCTGTGTCCGCCTGGACTAGGGGAGGACAAAACACAAAGAGCACTATCACATCATTGTTGTTTTATTTGTACTAGTGCTTTAATTCCTTCTACCTTTGTTACGCCTAGTAGCTACTTTCGTCCACCCGTTCTCGTCCACTTCAGCTGGCTGCTTCGTCACAGGCTCATCAACTACCATACCCTGGCCCAAATTTGACTGTGTTCCCACAGAATCAATTGCCATATCTGATGAATTCTCATTGCCGTCATCGCTACTGTCGTCGTCATCACCAGCATACTGGAAAGTTTTGCAGAAGTAAGCAATAAAACAAATTATCACTGGACAACATTCTCCAATTACAAAAAAGATGCATCACGGGGGGCAAAATTCAAGAGCAACAGCTTCAATTTAGGGCACTTTTCCCTTGGGGTTTATATTAGTCAATATATCAACAGCATCAACCTGGGGAATTTAACGGTTTGGGGCTGCTAAAAATAATAGAAGTTCAAGATATTTTACAGAATTCCTCAAGAATCACTTAAGTAGAATTCATGAACAAGGCCATCAGGGAAAAACTCTCGACTAATAAAATAATAAGAAGAAATATTACAATAAAGTTTCCATGCAACAAGTAGTTCAAACACAAACTATGAACAGACTAGAGCATGCATCATTTCCAATCCTTTTTATTGCCCACACCGGTGGCTTAACCAACGATAATTCAAAGGAAAATGGACATGTATTTGCTGGCTGGTGAAAGAAACCAAAGATTTTTTTTATCAAGAATATAATATTGACAAACCGAGTGAAAAAACCAAAGACACTTCGAAGGGAAAAGGGAGACTGTCCTTAACTTAAATGCAGATGTTCATACTTTCTTATTTTGTGGTGCGAAAGGCTAATGTATATGATGTAGACACAGCTACAATTTCCCAGCTCCTTATCCTGAATAAGATAAGGAATTGAGTTTTTGCCTCTTTTGTACAGCACACATTCAGAATCTTCCTACTGTTGCTTTACATTTAGTGAACAAAATGATTACCTTACTTATCAAAAAGAACTCATATAGTGAACCCTAACTAATTTAGGATTGAAGAGAGGTTGATTGATTGATATAGTAGCACGTTTCAGTAACATGCACCTCCCACCAACCATTTTCAGCTAGGAAAATGGGAGAATCCAGCTTTATGCTTTTCTTTTTTTTGGAAACTTCCAGGAAAACCCGCAACTGCTACAGCCTCTGCCCTTCGGGTGAGGGCTCTGTGCGCACTGGATAAACCCCCACTGTGTAATAGCCTGCAAACCACAAGGAATGTATACCGCACTAGGCAAGCCCTGTGCGACAGACTCGACCCATAACGCATTGAGGGGGGATCGGTCCAAGGTCATCTGTATGGATGACCACCCTCCAAACCAATTTGGCATCCCCGAAGGGATAATCCAGCTTTATGCTTGTTATCTTATAAACGGTGAATATACTAGGTCTTCTCATTCTTCTCAAGTTCCTATTTCCTTGGAACAATTAGCAAAAAAACACCATGCATAATTACCTTCATCTCATACAGTTACCATTATCCAATACCTGATTTAGCCAAGCATCATTTGTAATAAATATGAATTAAGGCCTATATTACTTCCACACAAGTAACTCATCCAACATACTAGTTCTTCTTCATCACTTTTTGTAATGCATATGATAGTAGGATACATTGAAGTAGTAGGTGACTATCAACAGAAAAAATTTCTACCGATCACAGAGGAAAAAACTTATACTGCCTATAACAAAGGGGATGCTTACTTGTCTGACATAAGTGGCAGGTCTCCTTCCAACATTTGTTTCTCTTAGCAGTTTGATTGAATTGAAATTGCCTTCCAGACACTCTTCATGCATAAACATCATTTTTAATGCTACCTGAAGGAAACAATAATATTATTTGTTAGGGAAGCATACATCATATCTGACTCCAAAGCCTTACAGAAATGCATGCATTACACGAACAATAAATTTTCTAACCACTGTAAACAACATAATTTAGAAAGGGTAAATTACCATTTTAGTTCTTATATTCTAAAATAGTACTTCTCCCTAAAAGGAACAGTACAACAGTTTGGTCAAAATTCAAGATAACAACAACAAAAAGAAAATAGCAAAGAAAAAACACTGCCCGTTTCCTGATCTTTTTTGTTCGCTTCATGCTTCCTTGAGCAAAGGTTAGCGGATGGCAGCAAAGAGAATGGGACAGAAATTCTCATCCCAGAAAAATGAAGAAGAGAGAATGGGACAGAACTAAGGAGAACTGGGAAATGGCTGCCTGTAGGGAGGCGGAGCACCACAAAGGGGAGGGCAAACCACAAACATCCTTCTTCAAGTTGTGGACTAACTATCAATTGATTCCCATAATTCATTTATATCTTCCAATGAGATATCCATAGCAAGTTATTACTAAGCCTTCTAAGCTTTATTATTTCAGGTAGAAAAAGTTAATAACACATGATATTTTGTGGACGTTTATCTCGTATTTTTTATCAATTAAATGAGGTAAAGGCACTGAATTTAAGATATAGTTCTTAAGTCACCTTGATACTCCCAATTGAAATGGACAGTTTGGTTGTATGAAACAAAGCACCAGGGCAGCAATAAAGATTGGTTTTAAAGAGGACGCTGGTCATGCAATCAATTCCAAATTGAACTTATATCAGTATATACTATTAATGTAATATTCTTTTTTTTTCACAAAACTAATCCATATTCCTAGCTTCCTGTTTTGGCCGAACACGAAATACTAATTACCCTTCTCTTTAAGATTCACCGAAAGAATTAAGTTTGAAAGTGTGGTCAAATGCAACATCATAACCTTCAGCATAACCAAAAGGGGAGAATAGCATCAGAGTAAACATATTTGATTGATAACGAAAAAAACCTTTACTGAGACCCCAATTTTTTTTAATGACTTAGTGCTACAACGTAAATACCAGGACAATTCAGAGAATTTACACACTTGAATCACGCCAGAAGTTAGCACACAGCATATACTTGTTGAATTATTTCAAATCAGATGAGATGAACTTCAAAGCCTGATTAAGTTTCTGGAAAATTAGAAATGCTTACTTTTCAAAAGAAAGCACTTACGAGGAGTTTGTTTGAAGTTTTCCAAACACAGGCATAAAAACCGCTCCACTTAATTTCATTGTCTATGAAATCATTCACACGAATATTTTATGTAGACCTAACACAGCAAACAAAGATGATAGAGAATTAAGGATTACATGGCAAGGAGTGGCACCGTACCTCCTCAAGACTGCCATCATCGGCTTCAGCATTTAGAGAAAACATGAACTCATCTAGAATCTCCTCTATATCATCCATATATACTTTTTCTGCATAATGAAAAACAATGAGGAACCCACAAAAACAATAAAAAACAAATTTTTAATCAAATAAAATAAAATAAAATAAGTAGAAAACAAAGGGATATTAGCAGCTGGGAATGGCTTAAATATGTAACTCCCTCCATTTCAATTGAGGTATTGCTTCTCTTTTTAGTTTGATTCAAAAAAGTTGCCTCTTTTAATATTTAGTAAGTTTTAAATTTCAACATTTCCATTTTACACTTGATGAAAATCTGAATAACATGTCATGTTTAAAAATACAAGATAAAACTAAAACACATAAATTGAAACAGAGGGAGTATTAATCATATGCAGAATTACCTTTGGAATTTGTGAAGGCGGAAAATATGTCGAGATTGAGCTGACTGGACTTTTCACGAGAGCCGCGGCCACCCCAGTCGTTCTCGATAGCCATCTGAAGGGCAGTCCATCTACCTAGCACCAACCCGATGCCTTCCTGTAACTGTGCAGCCGCCTCAGCCGTCAGCTGAGCTGGTGCGGCGTTGTTGCCATTGTCCATTCTGAACCAAAAAACAGCAGAGGCAAGGGCGGATCTAGGGTAAGGCAAGTATTGCCTTAGGCCCCCAAATATTAAGGCCCAAAAAATGTATAGTACTACTATATCAGTATATAAATATATGTAATTTATATTTATACAATTTATAATAGAATATTTTAAATTTAATATTTTACTTAAATTTGATCCAGGTAGGATTTAATTAGTTAATAGAATAAAACTTTTCTCTCGCTAAATTAAATGATATATTTATCTTCTCATCAATTCTATTTTTCTTTCTTTTTCATATTTTTTACTATTTTTCTTTCTAATTTCAACTCAAATTCTCTAAATTAGCTATTCATTTTTGTCACATTTAATTGAACCACACATCAGAAAGCAAGTTCTTTGTGTCTCATCTTTTTTAACTAAGAAATCTCCGAGACAAGTATCGTAAGGTTCAAAACACGATGGATAATAGGCTCAACCCTTTTACCATTTTTACTTAATGCTATATTTTGAATAGGGGAGAGTAGGGGTGGGCGTTCGGTACTTTGGTACGGTATTTATGAATTACGGTTCGGTACTTTGGTATTCGATATATCAATTGTGCATACCAAATACTGTACCAAAGTAGTTCAGTACAGTTCGGTATTTTCTTGTTTGTTTCGGTACGATTCAGTACGGTTTCAGCTCATTCCATGTAAATGTCAAGACTACAAACTTATTCCAAAAAGTTGATCAATAATTATTTCCGGTAACATCACTGGCTGCATTACGAGCCTAAAACAAATATTACAATGGAAAGAAGAATTTGAAGGTGGGATCTGAAATTGAAAGTCATAAAACATAAACTTGGCATTATGATTAACATACTTGAAAGAAAATGTCAAACAAGAAGATAGAAACAGAGTGACAATGAGTGATTTTTCTCCTTCACAATGACCATTTCTAGACAATTTAACATCCTAATCAGGAAAATTCTAATTTGATTGCCAATTCCAGTTTAATCAATGACATGTATCAATACATACCAAGGTTGTAAGCAACAAGAACACAGAAATTGAAACAAACGGCTCAGTTAAAAAGCAACTTAACTCAGAAATGTGATTATAGCTCGCATGAATGAAGATCAACAATGAAGAATGGAGAAGTTATGAACCTGAATGAAGGCCAACAATGAGCAAACAAGCAATCGCCGAGGAGAGGAGTCGCCGTCACCGAGGTCGTGAAGCTATGTAGTCGTGAGTCGTGAGTCGTAACTCGTGAATCCACCGCAGCAACCAAGCAAAGTTGAAACTTTTGAACTAGGTTAGAAAATAGAAAGGGAAAGGGTTTTTTTTTTTTAGAGTTGGGAACCAAAATATTAGTAATTGAAACAAAAAGAACAAAAATAAGTGGGGGAAAAAAAAGATAACCAAATTATGTATAATGCCCAAGTATAGCGCCCAGGCGTTATACCTAAAAGTTGCTATTTGTCAGGTATAGCGCTCATATAACCGGCGATATACATAAGTTTTATGTATAGCGCCGGGTATATGGGCGTTATACCTTTAATTTAAAAAACCTTCGTCTTCTTCCCCATTTTTTTACTCCTCCCCGATTTGGTCCCCCACTGCCCCACTCCCTTTAAAAAAAAGAAAAAAATTTGGGTCCCACTGTTACAGAAAAGGTAAAGAAAGTAGGTCTCACGTTGGAATAGAACTTCGTATTATTGTGAATTCACACTTTCGGAGTCAAAATTTCAATCGATTTGCTTTCCGAAAACTCTAAATCGATGTATTTCGATTTATTTTATGTTTAAACTTTTATAATAATGCATATTATTTGATTTGTATGTGTTCTATTTCGTTTTGTATTTTTTTTTTTTGCGAAACTAGTATGTTAAATTTATCCGTCTTTGCGAAATTAGTATGTTTTCATGTCGTTTTGTGTTTTATTTGTAATTTAATTTTTTTTTGTTTATGTTTAGTTTAGATTATTTTTTAGCGTAGTAAAATCTAGAACTTTTTAGCGTAGTAAAATGTAGACCCTTGTAGCGTAGTAAAATTTAGAGTTGTGTAGCATAGTAATGTGCAGTATATTAGCGTAGAAATCTTATACTGGTAGTTGAAAATACAAAATTTGTACAATTAAGTTAATAATTATGCAACACGTTTTTAAAATATTGAATTTGACAAAAATAATTACTTGATATATATATATATATATAATTTGTACAATAAAAAAAAATATGAATTTAAATTATAAAACAAACACATAATTAGTAATGTTAGTTTGGTGCCATTGGGCCTCAAAATATCGAGCCCGGAACCCATAATATATATATATATATATATATATATATATAT
>ML252433.1:0-24333 GCA_005239495.1 Nicotiana undulata
ATTATAACAATAGGTCCCCCGGTTAGTAATGAAGGAAGTCTTTTCTTCATCCAAGGGGTCCGTTTTGATTTGGTTATAACCAGAATATGCATCTAAAAAGCTTAACAATTCATGACCTGTGGTTGCATCGATCATTTGATCTATATGTGGTAAGGGAAATGAATCTTTAGGACATGCTTTATTTAAATCAGTATAATCGACACATACTCGCCATTTACCGTTCTTTTTGGGTACAAGTACGGTATTAGTTAGCCAGTCAGGATACTTTACCTCTCGTATCGAACCTATATTTAAAAGCTTTTGAACTTCTTCATCGATCACTTGATTTTTGAAAGATCCTTGTTTTCGTTTCTTTTGTTTAATAGGTACGAATGATGGATCTTCGTTTAACTTGTGAGTCATCACTTCCAGTGGGATACTATCATATCCAAGGGGGACCATGCAAAACAATCCTCATTAGCCTTTAAATAATTGACAAACGTACCTTTTTGTTCTAGANTTCTTCTTCTGATTCATGAATGAAATCTGGTCTGGAGTCTATGTCCGCATGTTTTGGCTCATTCTTGATGACTACATGATTTGTTTTGTTATTATCCTCTTCTGTACCTATTGGAATATCTATTTCTTTGGTACGTAGCTGATCAAAAGTTTTTTCCATACTTGTTTGTTGATGAGCCTCTGTTTGACAATTCGTTGTTTCTTCCGCGTCTCTTTTGTTGTTAAGAGTTATTGAATTAATATTCCTCGAGGTTTGCTGATCACCCCTGATCTGCCTTATTCCCCATTTGGAAGGGAATTTTATTACTTGATGTAAAGTAGATGGGACTGCTTTCATGTCATGAATCCATGGTCTTCCCAGGATGACGTTGTAAGCCATTTCTGTATTAATGACTTGGAACTTTGCATTTTTGACGACTCCTTCAGCGTAAGTATTGAGTTCGATCTCACCTTTAATTATCACTGTTGAATTGTCGAGCCCGGATATGGCTCGAACCTTTGGAATCATTGTATTTTCTACTAGCATTTCTTCCATGACTTTCATCAAAATAATATTGACTGAACTGCCTGGATCAATCAACACCCTTTTAACGTTAGTGTCATGAATGAGTAAAGATATTACCAGCGCGTCATTGTGTGGAAGTATCAATCCACCAAAGTCTGCATCGTCAAAAGGTATTTTTTCTTCTATAATTTCTTCTCGAACCTGTTTTCCGTGCATGTTCGTGGCTTTTGAGGTTAGCTGATAGATTATACCGTTTACCCCTTCTCCTCCATGTATGACGTTAATAGTCCGTTTTGGGGAGGGGGGTTTTGGTGGCTCCTGCCTGTTCTTCATATATGCCTGTTAGGATTAGAACGCATTTCTTTCGGCCATTTAACTTTGTCTTCCATATTTCTTAGTATTGAGACGAGCTCAGTGCTGCTTACATTAAAGTTATGGTGTCCAATTCGGGTAATATCCCGGAATTGTTCATCTCGATCTATCTTAGATCTAGATGAGGATGAGTTTGTATCTCTTCCCGAAGGTTTTGTGTTTTCGAACCTGAGACGTAGGTCACGTCTCGAGGGTCCTAAGTAAGGATCATACCTGTTTTTACCTGACTTTTTCTCTGATTCTAGGTGCCTTGTTCTGTGATATTCTTCATCTTTTGATCGTGTGATTATATCCTCTTCAATTCTTAATTTAGTACTGTACCTGTTGTATACGTCATTCCATGTCGTGGCTGGGAATTCTCTTAGACTTTCTTTGAGTCGTCTCGTGGCTTCTGAACTTTTCTCGTTCAAGTTGCTTGTGAATGCCATGGCTGCCCAGTTGTCAGGCACCCTTGGTAGTTGCATTCTTTCCCTTTGAAACCTGTCTACAAACTCACGGAGCAATTCCTTGTCTCCTTGCTTTATCTTGAATATATCTTCCATTCGTTTTTCAACTTTTTGTGCACCAGAATGTGCTTTTATAAACGAATCTGCAAGTTCAGCAAAAGAATTTATAGAGTTTTCAGGGAGAAGAGAATACCAGGTTAAGGCTCCTTTCGTGAGTGTTTCTCCGAATTTTTTGACAAGGACTGATTCTATTTCCTCTTTTGTTAAATCATTGCCTTTTACTCCAGTGGTGAAAGCAGTCACGTGATCACGTGGGTCGGTTGTTCCATCGTATTTGGGTATAAGTAATGGGGCTACACTTGGCTTCCAAGATTGTTGAGAATACCTATCCACATCAATTCCTTTGATAATAGGCGGAACACCAGGGATTTGCTCGATGCGATCGTTTTGTTCTTTCATCTGCTTCTGCATGGTTAATAATAAATTTTGTAATTCTGAATTACTAGTCGTACCTGGTCGTGTTTCAGGAAGTGTATTGAGAGTTTCATCCCTGGTTGAATTTGTTAACCCCGCTTGCAAATCTTCTACTAGAATTGTATTATTCAGAGGCAGTGTTGGTGGTACTGGAGGTACTTGTGCTAATCCTCTTGCAAATTCTCGCAAAGCCTATCCCACGTATTCAGCAATCATTTGCCTTATTTGATCTGATTCCACCGATTGTTCATTATTGTTACGATTGTCAGCTCTTTCAGGAGATGGTTCTCTCGAAGCTCGTGGAGTTCCTCGAGGAGGAGTTGAAACTGGGGTTTCACTTCTTTGCTGGTTGTTATCGTCATTATTGCTGACGTTGTTGTTGTTGAAATTCGACATGATTTTAAGGATATCGATTGGTAGCGAAAACGATGATTATCAGATTTCCGGTAATGGAACCAATTTGTTTAACCAAAAAATAAGATCTTTTGACTAAAGCTTAATTTAGGATAAACTCGGGTTACTGATAATCGAATTAATAAAATAAAGAATAAAGTAGCAATAATTTCGAGAGCAATATGCAAAAAATTAAAATAGCTTAGTATCCGAGAAATCAGATGCCCTTGTTTGTTACATTTTTATCCCTTTTATAGGGATATTCTCCTAGTACAACGTTTGTATTTCTGTCATGATAGCCTATTTAATGATTAATTATTACATTAATGAGGCGTTACAATGGTGAATAGTAACTGTTATTTTAGGAGTTACATAACGTACAAGACATTGATTGATGATCTTCGAATCAACTCATTATTGCGTCCGGATTCGTTGTGACCGTGTCTCTTCTTCTTTGATGATCTTTCCGCGGCTAATTCCTTGCATTGACCGTACCTTTTTATCCCGTGTCCACGTGTGATGTTTTATTTGGTCCACCTAGCTGGCTGAGTCATCCAAAATATGTACACGTATGAGGCTATATTTTTTACCAATACAACCGGCCCTCGCCGTAGCAGGATCATAACCACATGCGACCCGAGCTGCGCGCGCCTTGGCACAAGCATCCTCAAATTCGACCTTAGAAACTCTCCATGCCATCATCAAGTCCCTAAATATGTCTAACTAGACCTCGACATGGATCCACTTCTCATACAAGTCCCGCGCAACATCGGGGTAAGTGGAAGTGTGAGAGGAAGACGGTCGGACCAACAGCTGCGCCCTTTCGGCCTCAAGAATGGAGACCTGATCATTAAGGTTCTAAACCTCTTTCTCAAGACCCCCAATCTGCTCATCAAGACTTGCCTCCCTGAGCGTGGTCGTCTCCGCATAACTCACCCGCTCAGACCGGAGGACGCGGATAACATCTTCCAATGTCGCTACCTTCGCCAAAGCCGCCACCTTGGTCTCCTCGACCTTCTCCAACTCTGCCGCCTTTTCGATCAACTCATCACTTAAGTTGTTAGCTCTGATCTAACTCTACTTAAGTTCGGCCCCTAGGGATGCCACTTGATCTTGAAGGTCGGCACATTCAGCCTCGACCCCCTTGCTCACCTCGAGCTCGTCTACCTTGACTTTAAGCGCTCCCTTGAGCTCGCTACACTTGACGAGGACTCTCACAAGCTCATCGTCCTTCTGCTTCAGCTCATTCCTGAGGGCCTGGAAGTTTCCATCCATGCCAAATCGGTTGCATATCTCACGATTCTTAGCATGGTAATCACGATACTTCGCCTCCATTCTCTCAAAATAGCCCTCCGCTTCTCTTCTCGGTGGGCACTCTCTATCTCCAAGATAAGGATTGTTGATACCCAATTTTCCTAAAATTATTTTAAATCTTGCATATATACCTTCAAAATCACTTTTTATAATAACTATTTTTTCATAATTTTCCATAGTTTTATCAATTTATTTTTCTAATTTTATTCAGTACTTTACATCCAATAATTATTCATAAATTGCATTATAAATAATTTCAAAATATTTCTTAGCTCAGTATATCAAGTTAATCCTATTAGGATTTAATTATTTCACAAATTATCCAATTTGGCATTATTTGGCTATAATCACAATAATTTTGCAACTATAGCCTAATTGTACATTTTATGCTATTTTAATTCAATAATCAATCATTCTATATTTTAAATACTAGTTAATTACCTTAATTTCACCTATTTAGCCTTAATTTAATTTTATCTAATTATTAGCTATTTTATTAATCATTTATCTATTTAATTGGGTATTTAACAAGTAGCCAATTTTTATTTAAAATCTAGCCTCAATCAAATCTGGTCCTAACCCATTTAAGTTAGCCCAAAACGACCCAAGCCCAATCTCTAAGCCTACCCGTCCCAATCCTGTGTGTAAACTGGACCGTTGATCAAATTAGATCAACGTCCCAGATTCATTCTTACCAAATTAAGACCTAACGACTACCCCTCTTTCCCTCATTCACTCCCCGTTAATTATATCTCTACCTCCCCCTCTCTCTATCTCTGGTTCTCTCTAGAACCTTCTCGTCTCCTTCCTCTCCGATGGACTCTGTCCATCCTCTCCGGCCACCTCCCTCGCCGAAAACTATGTCCTCTCACCATCCATTAGACTTTGCTTCACCCCACACCGGTTTGATGCTACCCCGAGGTCCTCAGGTGAACCTAGAGCGGTTCAACTCCTACCCATGGTCATTCATGCCATTTTTCGGCCACTTCCGGCCGTTCGAGTAAGATCTATGACTTTTCCGGCCAAAGCCGGTAATATTTTAAGCTTTTCTTATCTTCTATGGGTTCTCTGAAACCCTAACTCTTAAGATTTTTCGATTTCTTTTAGATCCGTTTTAGATTTGTGTATATTATGAGCTTTTTGTTGTTTTCCTCAATGGTTTTTCCGATTTTTCTAAAGTGACTCTTCATCTTCAACTAGGGTAACCCCTTTTCAAAAAGAACGCCTTTTTTCTGATTTTGGGTATTAATCTATGACTCTCACTGTGTTTAAACGTTTGTTTGAGCCTTCTCCTTTATCCGAGTTATTTTGTTGAAAAACCCTAATTTTTCTTAAGTTTCTGAGTTCGTCTTTGGTACTATGTTCAGTTAATCTGTGTGTTTCTCATGAATATTCTATGCTACTGTAATTTTACTTTATGCTTGCTTGTTAGGGTTTCTGGGTTCGATTACTTTTGCCTATATCATGTCTATACTATGATTCAGACTGTGTTCCATATGAAACCCTAACTTTGATTTGATATTGGTCTTCTTATGGTCCTGATTCTTGTCTATTACCTGCTTATTCTCATAGTGTTATGATAAATCAGTGCTATCTTCTCTATTTGTGAATCCCTAAAGTTCTATGACTAATACTTCACTGATCTTGCATGACATTCTTTACTGACTTCGGGAATTTTCCTTAGAACTGTGATATTTTCCTTAAAACTGTGATTCTGTGAATTTTCCTTAGAACTCTTTACTGATTTTGCATATTTGTGTGACATTTTCCTTATCTAATAATTTATTCCCTGTGATTTCGAGGGATCTCTTACTGATTTTCAGAATTATTTTCTAAGTATGCTGTCAATTAATTCTTATATACTTTCCTTAATTAATATATTCTGTACCTAGCCCTAATCACATGCCCTATTCTTAGTACTCTTTGTATGATTAAGATCAGTCTTTCAATTAGTTCTCTTTCCTTATTTTACCACTATGGTATCCATTTGAACTGTGACACCTTAATTGTGGGGAGTACTTGTATTGATTGGATCCTAATTGTGTTTATTTCTATAATTATATACACTTTACTCGATTCCTTTCCTTATTTTGCCACTACTTGTTACCGTTTGGGTATGATTCCTTAACTAAAGGGAGTATGTATGCTAAATTGATTCTAACTAATGCATATTTCTATAATTACTGTTGAACTATTATTTTTACCTTATTCTTCTGCCCGCTTTCAAACTATATATACCCTACTCTTTTATTAGCAAAGACACGAACTAATCTGTTCAACTCTCTCTTCCACAACTAAAACTTGTTACTCTCTCTATTCTCTCTTTTGTGCTACTTGCTACTACTCTAAGTTAGCCGGCTGCATGCCAAGGCTAACTACTGTGCATCTACTATCTTTTGCTTTGTGTTACTGCTTTCTTCACCTCACTAGTATGTTCTAATTCAGATTTCAGTTCTTCAACCAATATGTTTCTGCTATTGTTGTAATTCATTGTGTTTCTATTTTTACTTATTATTTTGTTGTTCAACATGTAACTAGGATCTTGGATTCCATCTAGCATGTCAAGTTCTGCCTTATCAACTAGCATGTCTTTGTGTACTCCAAATCTGTCTTTATGTGAATCTCCATGCTTATGTTTGATATATTAGATTAGAGAATCTTCTACTGTCTTAAACTGGTTGGTACTGCCATGTTAGTTTCATCCTATACCCTGCTGATCCTCTGAACCCTTAGGAGCTTCTGATTGTGTGCCCATATGTGTTTCTGCCTGCTACATGCCTACCCTCACATGCTCTGTATTTTTCTCTCAAATCCCCTCACCCCTATTTGTGATTGTTGGACTATTCTGGGTCCTTTATGTGATGCTGACTTTGCTTTGGTTCTGAGATTGGTGTTCTTTCAAATTGTTTTCATCAGCTAAACTTTTGTTATGAAAAACTATTTCATTAAGTGTCTTTTCCAAAACTGCTTTCCTACTCAAAGTTGTTTTTCAAACCATATCAAGCACTCTCACTCTACTCTTAGATCATTAAGTCATGCCCCTTTTGTGTGAGCGGGACCCTTGAACTCCCTCTGAACTTTGACACACAAGAGTTGTCCTTTCCACACTGCACTTACTCTATCTTGGCTATGAAATCTGGGCGTGAGCCCTGCCTGGGATCCCTTGAGGTCCTTAGGGAACTCTGACACACCCGGATCGTGAAAAGGCTGTGAAACATTACCTGGCATTGAGGACATGGAGATCTGGGTCTATTCTATAGGGTCCCTATAGTTAACTTCTCATTTTCTTCTATTTCAATTATGTAATTCATATCCAATGGTCTGTAATAATTATTTGTAAAACAACTCTGGGGACGGATAGTGAAAATGGGTGGGTGATATGCATGTTGTAGTATAATCAAGGGTAGAGACCATGTTTTCTAGGTTTATTTTCTCTATGCGCAATAGCAACCATGTTTAGGTACAACATGCCATGCATTAGCTATCATGCTACTTAGGGCTTAGGCTCACATATATATTGTTTTCTTTCAACATGTCGTCATTCATTGTCCTCACTTAGAAATACTGTCTATAGGACAAATAAATAACAAAATTGCTATTATGTGATTCTGCTCATATAAACATGTTCTAAAATTTCATTTAGAAGTCCTATCCTAGAATAAATAACGGTAACAAAACTGCAATCATGTCTCATCATGCCTACGCACTTAGAAATCATATTTCTAGGTAAACAACAATAAAAAATATCACCTATGTTATTTCTGAAACTGTGCATAATGCTGTGATTCTACGTGCATTTAGAGATCATGTCTTAGCAACTTCATATGCATCATTCTGCATTAGACATCATGTTATAGGAATTGGTAAATTAGTCTCTGAATATCTGCAATACCTAGAATTGCATGTTATTAGGTATAATGACCTGAAGTTGTTATCAACTCTGAATAATTGTTACATGCCTAGGCAAGCCTTAGGTAATCAACCATAAAGAAATAAAACCAGAAATGTCTTTATGATTAGTGTTCCACTGTCAGCATGCTTAAAAAATAGTAGGCAAGCCTGATTAGGACTTCCTCTCTGAGTTATGCAATAAAAGTTGTCTTTGTGTTATTACTTAGATACCATGTTTAGGATCAGAATCTGAATCTGGACTTTAATTGTGTATGAGTCATGCTTTTTATGTCTACTATGTGTGGAGGTATACTTGAGCCTTCTACTTGCTTTCCATGCTCCCCTTTTACTGAAGTCCTATCTGTTTTCTTATATGTTGCCTTAGTATTTTAACCTTTAAAAAAAAACTTGAGGGTCTGCCTAGCACCTCCTTCATAGGATAGAAGTCCTAAATTCCTCCGGGACTGATAGGAAGGGACGGGTAACAACATGCAATAGAGGTCGAGACCAATACTCGCTTTAGTTAATTTTACGGGGTGGGAAAGGGCAGATATGGATATGATGACCGGTGCGCTAATACCACGTGTATCCCCTCTTTGAGGAGTGTCATACCGGGTATTGCATTGATGTGATCCGTATTATAAATAAACTTAGGATATACCTTTACTTTCATAAACATGCTTAGATTGTAATTCCTTTCAAAATATAGCTTTCCATTAACTGTTTTCAAATATCTGTGTACTTAGACTTAAATCCCCTATTATTTGAGCCCTACTTGTTTATTTGCTAAATAGTACAAATTCACAAAAAAGCTATTTGGCCGGGAACCACACTTGTGGATCCTGAGGGGTGCCTAACACCTTCCCCTTAGGATAATTTCAAGCCCTTACCCTGTCTCTGGTTGTCAAATGTAGTTATAAAAAACCCACTAGGTGCCCTAACACACCTTAAAATCGTTAGGTGGCGACTATTCAAAAACTGCAAACCCCCTTTCCCAAAAGGAACGAGTTGTCTCAACCCAATGTCATAAACCCTTTTAGAACCGGGCCTCGTAAGGAGTGCCTTGGGTAAAAAAAAAGGGCGCAACAATGATCTAATGAAAAAGAGAGAGCAGAAGAAGGAAGTTAGTCTAAAAAAAAAGGGGAAAGGAAGAACGTAAATACGAGAACTAGAATGATCAGAAACTTACCCTCAAAGCCATTCCGGCTATGCCTGGCGACATAGCGGCATCATCGAACGTCTGCAAAGTTTTTCCCTCGGTGTTAGAGCAGAGAGGACCCAAAGAGGGAACCACGTTCTCTGTGTTCACCAATAAGTCCCGGTCCAGGGGGACGACTATGGTACAAGCGGATCTCTCTAGCCTTACCTCTACTCGAGTAAACCCCTCAGTGAACATTCGCACCGCTTCAGGGTCGACTTCAGAACCAGTTTCATATCCTTCCACGACCACACTCTTCCCTCTCTCCTTGCTTGATGAAGGAACGCCAGCCTGTGTTGACGTCGAGGGATCGCTCCTCGGTACGGTCTACGCCGCCTATGATCGCCTCCATTCTTCAACAATGACTTCGTGCAAATGAGCATCTCCTGCAACTTCCGCAGGCGGCAAAGTCGCAGCGGCCAAATCCTGTTCACCCTCAGAAGCATCCATGTCCGGCTCAGGATCGCCCATTGTTGACTCCTCGGCTCCAACTACCCCTTCACCGACTTCCACCCTCCGCCTATTTAGTCGAACTAGTTCCTCCTCACTCGGTGACGACTCATCTACCAAGTGCAATACAAGAGAAGCTGAGGTCTCCGACGATGGCTTCGTCGCCCGTCTGCGCAGTGCCGAGGTCTGGGAGGAAGTAGCCACTTGAATGGGCTTGCCCGCAGTCGTAGCAAGTAGAGACCTAGTTGTGTCACCAGGTTGACGAAAAGCGAGGTTAGAAGCCTTCACTTTTCTCGAAGCCCTCCGACCTGACAACAAAAATAGAAGTTAAACTAACCTCACAACAGAAGAGGAGGAAAGGAAAATGAGACGATATCAAGGCCGAAGTGACAGAAGGTAATAAATGAACGACTCACCGGTCGCAGAAGGTATACGCCCAAACTTCTTATGGAGCGCTCACCATTCGCGGATCCCCACCGTGTGGGGCAAAACTTGACTCACCCAATCACGAATGTCGGCAACCAGCGGAGTAGGCTCTTTCTCAGCTACAGAAAAGAATAAGAGGAACGATTAAGTCACCACCGTGATAAACACAATAAGCAATCAATCAACAAAAATACTTACGTGCAAAGTTCCATGCTTCATGGAACCCACTAGTGTTTGCCACCATGTGTTCGGCCTTTATATAGAAGAAGTTGAACCAAAACCAACGATTGGCCTTATCGTCCATCTTCACCACCAATTCTTTGGTCCCTCAGTGGAGAAGGTGTAACATCGTACCCCTATAAAAGCTTGGCGCGAAGAGGTGCAACAGATGACGGATGGAAATCCCGTGGTTGGCCATCTCTGCGTACTTTATCAGCATGAGGAAGAGTTTGTAAATATAGGGGAGAGTTGAGTTGGTCAGATACAGTAATAGCGGTAGAACTCTTCCGCCAATGGAGAAAGAAGAAGAGAATAGCCCACGTAGAACGGGTATGCATAAAATGCATAATACCCAGGGCGATAAATATGTATTAGGCCGCTGCCGGCTGGGATAGGATCAATATAGGACGAGATGTTATACTTGGCCGTAAGCTCAGCAAGGTCAGACGTATCCATCTCAGATTCTACATGTTCAGGCTCTTCCGCAAGCGGTTTCGGGAAGTCCAACTTGGCTTTGTCACTACGAGGAATGATTTCCTCTACGATGGGAAAGCTCTCGTCCTCAACAACAGCAACAATCTCGTCATCGTGAGGAGGAATTCTCACTGCTAGTGGGATTGGGGAAGCCTCACCAGAACTAGGAGGTGCATTGACCATTTTTAGTTGTTTGTGAATACAGAAGATACGAACTCAAAAGAGGTAGAAGTAGTAAGAATCGCTCAAACCACAAAAGGAGAGTAAGGGTGCGAAAATGGAAGCAACTGGAGCAAGACCATAGGAAGAAGAAGAAGAGAGGAAAATATGCGGGTTCAAATGCTAGAAAACATAAAGGATTGCTCGAAGGGTTCCCAGTCCCTATTTATAGAGAACACATACACCCCCAATCGAGAAAATCAACATCAATGCACAAAGATCGAAACGACAGTGGCACGGGAAGCGATGCAACGCATCGGGAAGATGCGTAATAATTATGCATGATGATGTGACTTCATTCTAAACCAACGTCATAGAAAGTTGTGGTTCTCAAAACGCCAAGTTGTCATCTCGGCCGTGATCTTCACTACCCGACCTTCCCACCTAATTTTCTTGACTACGAGTAATGAAGTCCGCTCATCGAGGTTGACCAAAAGACAACCTTGATAAGCGGATGGACTAACTGTATGGGTCACAATTAGACTGAGAAAATTCAGCACGAAGAGATGATTATCATGAGTAATTTGTAAATGATCATGAGCAGTTTGGTCGAGGTCGACCAATGATCAATGGAACGAGTCGCCAAGCGGTCAATCACGACCGAGGTCGAGTAGTGCGAATAGAAGTAACTGCTAGTTTTGTATTGGGATCTTCAGAGGAGATATTTTATTGAATATTCTCTCTGTATGTACTTTTAGGGTTCTTTGGGAATATCTCATATAAATAGAATGAGAGATAAGACAAAATGCATGTAATATTCGAGATGATAAGAACTCTTTTCTAAAGCAAGCTCTTGAGATAAATACAAAGAACACCTTTATAAGGAAATTCGTCTTTTTGGATTATTCCTTGTCATTTCCACCATAGCTGATAAAGTCTTCTATATTCTCGTATATTCTTGTCATTCGTCACTGTCAGAATAAAGAATCATCCACCTCATTCAATATTGAGTGAATCTTCCTCTTTATTTACATTTGATGCCATTTTATTGCTATTCAATATTTAATATTTCTAACACATTATTACATTCGACGCATTTAAAGCTATCACATTAAATCTGTTTCGCCACCACCTACTTTACCTATATATTTAACATAAGATCTGAGTTATTAGCTTTAACTAGGATTAACCTCTTTAACAATCGATTAATAGTTTAACCGAATATAATCATTTTTTGATCACACATAATATTGAGCAACAATACCAATAATAAGTAGTAATATTTTGTTTTGACACTATCTTCATAGTTGAGTTAAAATGACCAATAACCAATCAAGACTAATAAGATATTACAAATTGGATGTAGATAATCTTCGTCTGATTTAATATGCCAAACATTTGCGAACTACATTTCACCACCCTTAATTCAAGTGGTTAAATATTCAAGAGAGTTAAATCTTAAAGTGTTTGTGAGATTCAGTGATGACTTTGAACAACGTCCTTCATGTTCTCGAGATTAAGAAGAATTTAGTCTCTACTGGCCTTCTTGTTAAGAATGACTTTAAATGTGTATTTGTTTCTGACAAGGTTGTAATAAGTAAGAATGAGATGTTTGTAGGAAAAGGTTACCTTACTGAGGGCCTTTTCAAACTTAATGTAATGGTTGTTGAAAGCAATAATAAAATTTCAGCTTCGTCTTACTTACTTGAGTCAAATGAATTATGGCATGTANNCGGGTAAAAATAGAACCGAAAACCGTTGATTGTATTTTCATAGGATATGCAACTAATAGTCAATTTGATTCCGTGAACATGCGATTCTATGTATATGTTTTACTATATCGCACTATTGATTGTTATTTTTAACGAGAGTAAGTATCATTCCTCTGATCTTATAGATACTTATATAAATACGTAATAATTGAAATAATATATTTTATCAATTTATCTTTGATTTTAAACATATGCTCAAAGTAAAACTATCTATTAGTCAAGATTAGTCAATGTAAGATATTTATAGAGTTGATAATATCAGAGCAGAAGTCATTGTATTATTACGAAATATGCATAAAACTATTGTAACATGTGGTACAACACCATTGATACATTATATTTGTTTTGCCATTATCATCTTACTATATAATTAATCTGATTTGCAATATCCAAGTAAGATTCTATGAATTGGATGATGTATTATCATTCTTTGACTTACAATCCCAAATATTTGAGAATTTCACATTTCCCACATGTATAGTTTGTGTTATTATTTATTTCTCTTATATGGTTAATTAGAATATAATATCCTTAAAATGAAAAGGTTACTCAAATTGTACAGTTGAAAATTTAATCTTTAGATGAGTTTGAAATTAAATACTACAACAGTTTATACATAATACACTGTACCAACCAACTAACCCTGGTTATCATGAAGTAAGTGTTAGAACAAGGTTAACCCACGTTAGTCAGTGATTCCTATATATAAAGAATCCAAACTTATTCAGTGTTGGCAGCAGAAGCAAAAAGAGTACTCACAGCTCGTGCCAAATGTTGTGGCCATAGCGTGCAAAATGCAAGAAATGGAGTTCACGCCTTTGCAAATTTTGGCCTTTGTTAACCTTTGATTTTGGATTGAACTTTTGCTCTTTCTAGTTTCACTCTTGATATATGTAAGTATCGGGAATCAATTTTTTCTTTTTTTGGTAAGACTCCTTTTCCAGGTTTATTGATTATATTTTTGCTTTAGTTTATTTGGGTTTTTGAAGATTTTTCTCGATTGTTTTTCTTTTTGGGGCTTGAATTTGAGCTCGGATTTTGATTGATAAAATGTTACCTTTTTTTTGTGCAATTCTGATGCTTGATTTTTCTTTTCTTCCTTTGATTCATTTGAGTGATTTTGTTGCAGAAAATTAATTTGTTTGGCAGCTCATTTAGAGGTAATCTTTTTTTTTCTTCATTTATTTCATTTCCTTGATAATGTTGCTGGTTTATTATGCTTATTAGAGCTGTACCTTTTGTTGCATTTCTGTTTGGATAATTTTATGTTGATGTTATGTAGCTTATAAAGGAATGATGCATATTTGTTTTTGCAATTTCTGATTCTCTGCTTCTATGTTTTCTTTACATTTTTAATCCCCGCAAACACCACATTACCACTGAATGGCGTAGAGATTTGAGTAATTGAATTACAGCAGAATTTGCATTCCTCATTGAATATTATTTCTTTGGCTGCTTCACCTGAATGATAATGTTGCTGCTTTTATCGTGTTCACTACACTTGTTCTTGTTGATTTTCAGCCGGTCGTTTTTGCTTTTGTTATTTAGCCTATCAAAGAAACATTGATATGTGTTTTTACCTTTGTTTGACAACTCCTTTTTTCTCTGCTGCTATGTGTTATCTTAACTTTTAATCCCCACAGACACCCACCCCGACATTATTACCTAATGGCGTCTTGCTGCAGGATTTGGAACCACAGATAGACACTTGAATGATCAAATTGCAGTAGTATTTGTTAATCTCGTAGACAACATAATCAAAATGGTTGATCATAACAGCACTGATGATGCCAATGAAAAGTCACTGGTGCTTTTGGACCAGGAAAAAGGAAGTAGGAACAAGAGGAAGTTCTTATCTGAGTTTCCTCCTAGTGACTCCCCTGTCCTGTCTCTTACTGAGTTTCCAAGATATGAATTATTAGAGAAAAAACTGCAAAGCACTCTTAATCAGCTCAAGTCATTGGATGGTGGGTGTCAACAAGGAGTGGAAAGGTCAGCAGATGCAGATTGGGAAGAACCAATAACATGTCAACTCGAGGAACTTTTATCACAAAACCTGTCTGCTACTTTCCGGAGTGCAGTCAAGAGGATTGTTGAGTGTGGATACAGTGAGGAAATTGCTGAACGGGTTATATTGAGGAGTGGCCTCTATCATGGTACCAAAGATACCGTCTCAAATATTGTTGATGGTGCTTTGGCTTTACTGAGTAGGGAAAAGGATTTTGATACCTCTAGACATCTCGCGTTTTCTGATTTACAAGGGCTGGTAGAGTACACCATGCTGGAGATGATATGTGTGCTGAGGGAGGTTAAGCCAGCTTTCACAGTTGCTGAAGCAATGTGGTGCCTCTTAATATGGGACTTGAACCTGGTACATGCATGTACAGTGGAAGGTGATATTCTCGATGAGTTATGCTGTCAAGAAAGTCTAGGCGATAGCTCGAAGATTGAGGCTTCTGAGACTACTCAGTCAAACCCGGATAAACTACAGTCGTCAAAACCTTCCATCCCCATTGCTCAATCCAAAGTTGCTGTTTCTAGTGCAGCCCCTCAAGAACTGACTTCTAAAAATTCACATGTTCGTCAAGCGGCAATAGGGAAAAAAAGTTCAGTACCTCTTCCAGAAGCAGAGGCTAAATCCTTACCCACCGGCAGCAGGGGGCATAAGCAGAATCCCTCAAAAGCAGCAGTGTTAGAAGATAAGTCGGGAGCTGGTAGAAAGGGGTCATCCCTAAACTCCAAGAAGGATCTTCTTAGGCAAAAGACATTTCAGTTTGAGAAGAATTACAAAGGCCGTATGGGTAAGGGTTCCATTAAGGCAAAACTCTCTGCCTGGAGCAATATGGTTTTGGACAAGACACTCAACCCTCCGTCAGGTTCTTCTAGTGCAGCAACAAAGAGTTCATCCTCTAAAGTAAATACTTCAGTTAAAAACAATAGTCCTATAGCAGAAGGAAGTTCTGATAGTCTACGTCCTTGTTCATCCACTGCACCTGCAACTGCCGACGCTGGCGTGCAAGATATTGTTATTCCATCGCCCGCTGTAAACAAAAAGGATCCTTCGTCACTAGCTTTGGATCCTAAGTCTAGTATAAAGGCCCCAGGCGGCAGCACAACTAGCTCTTCTGAGGTTCCAGATTATTATGCTGGTATACCATATGATGAGTCTCTGGGAAAATATGTCCCTCAAAATGAGAGAGATGCTGCTATTTTGTTGCTAACTCCCCATATGAAAACACTGCAGAAAGAGCTCCAACGATGGACTGATTGGGCAAATGAGAAGGTAATGCAGGCTGCTCGGAGGCTTGGCAAGGACCAGGCGGAGCTTAAAATGTTGAGGCAAGAGAAAGAAGACACTGAAAGATCTCAAAAGGAAAAACAAATGCTGGAGGAAAGCGCCGCGAAGAGGTTTTCCGAGATGGAGCATGCATTGTCAAATGCTAGTGGCCAGATTGAGTTGGCTGGTTCTACTCTTCACAGGCTGGAGGGGGAGAATGCTGTGCTAAAGAAGGAGATGGACGCCGCAAAACTCTTTTCCGCAGTATCTGCTATAAGCATGCATAAAGCTTTAGCAACAGAGCAGGAGACAGTGAAGAAGTATCAAGCAGGAGAGGTGGAGAAGCGCTCATTGCAGGAGGAACTCTCTATGCTCAAGCATGAAACATCTGATTTACAGCAGCGACAAGAGAAAGTCAACAAGCGCCTGGACCAGTTCGAGGTATTTTTATTCTAGGAAAGAAGTTCCTTTGCCTAGTTGATCAAAGTTTTATAATTTTTTACAAATATAGTTAGTGTTTTTAAGGCCTACCTGTTGGACAACCGGTGGTAGATGTTTAGGCCGTTAGTAACTTGTTGTTATAGTTCAATTATAATGTCAGTTCTTTTTTACTTATAGCCTCCAGTAATAGTTGTTCCAGCATTCACTTATGTAGTCCTGCTGATAATTCATAATGCTATTTGATATTCCTTCTAGTATAAATGCTAGCACATTAAAGAAAGTTGTAAGATTTTATTCTGTGATTTGCTCCTGAGAAAAGAAAGAATTGCAGGTTCTATGGAAGCAGGAGGAAAGGCAGAAACAAAGGTTTGTACAGCAAGCTGATTCCTTGAAAGCTGAAAGAGAACAACTTGGTGTTCAGGGAAAAGCGGCGGAGGATAATTTGAGAGAAAAGGCAGAGAGCAGCATGCAAAAGCTTAAAGAAAATATCCAAAAGCTTGAGAGTGAAATCTCTCAGTTGAAATTGCAGGCTGAAAGTTCAAAAATAGAGGCACTTAAAAGAGGCATTAATGTGGGGCTACCTCCTAATATCAGAAAGAGTTTAGCAGGCTATGAGGATAATTTTGGCTCTACAGTAAAGATGGAGAGGGAGTGTGTTATGTGTATGAATGAGGAGATGTCGGTGGTTTTTCTCCCTTGTGCACATCAAGTCCTTTGTGCAAAATGCAACATGCTTCATGAAAAGCAAGGAATGAATGACTGCCCTTCTTGTAGGACCCCAATTAAGATGCGGATTAATGTCCGCTTTGCTCATTCTTAACAGTTAGCAACGCGAAAACAGTGAGCTGGTGGTTGGAGGAATGATGTTTCAGAGCCAAGACTCTTTTTTTGTTTTTTTAGTATGTCCTTTTTTAGGACTTCCTTTCATACCTTAACTGTAATATCGATAGGAAAATGCAAAAAAGTTATAGATAGATATGTAGAAAGTAATGTGAAAAAGAGTTAGAAAGAGGGACTGGTTAATGGGCCTTGTAAATGCTTACTTCAATGGTTTAATACAAAATGTTGTTCTCTCTGTTTTCTTCCCATTATTAGCAGGAGAACTTGGTTTTTTAAGATCTTCCTCAAGCATTTTTAATAATGTTGGTTACACCTTTTCAGTGATAAGATTATTGGAAACAAAATCAGAATCCCGAAACACGCTTATTACGTTAAATGAAACCAGGTAGCCACTTTAAAGGGGTGCTATTTAAAAATTAGTTAATAGGTCCTGAAAAACAAAAATTTGATTTTTCGGGACAATATTATCCTGAAGTTAAGATTTTTAATTTAAAACCTCGGGACAACTGGCTAATCTCCAAATAGCAATAGCTATTTATACACTTGCACCTGGATTTCTCCTTAGTTGAATGGCCCAAGTTTATAGCAATTGCACCTCAATCTCATAATATTATTGTTGTTGTTACGTAACCCTCATTTATCAAACTTGGGATGGCACATTGGCAGAATTTGAACGGCCCAATTATGCCATCAAAGTAATATGGGTGTAACCTCTCTCGAGGCTAGCAC
Source organism: Nicotiana undulata (assembly GCA_005239495.1). NCBI lineage: Eukaryota > Viridiplantae > Streptophyta > Magnoliopsida > Solanales > Solanaceae > Nicotiana > Nicotiana undulata. The sequence continues at coordinate 17,879 of ML252433.1, forward strand.
CCAAATTTTGTGATTTCAAGCGTTTCCTTTCTTTTCTCAATTTGATAAGTAATTTGAATTTTATTGACCTGACTATATGAATGGTTCTATATTCTAAAGGTTCAAATTCGACACCTGCGTTTTAGCGAGATGCATACAAGTCGCATTTGATAACTGAAGAAATAAATTATCCAATTCCTATTTTCCGTCGTAGCACCTGCGAATCGAAACTGTTCCCTTGCTGCATTTCTCTTAACTTAACAATGGCAACACTAGAGCATATATATGATCTTAAACGGTAATATTAATTGTGCGACTACTATTCTTTTACTTCAAGTTTTCCTACCAGAGCTCTTTATTGTGTAAAAAATGAGATAAAAAATTTATGATTTTGATGTTGATAAACTTGAGCTCTTTACTTCAAGAATGGTTGGTTGGAGACATCGAAGACCTCCGTCTTATTTCTCCCGTCAGTTGGGAACCATTGCATCTATATTGAAGTGATGAAAACAGCGCAAGTACTCACTAAATTCATTCTGTAAAATAAAACTGAATAAAATCTATATTTAGCTCCATTTGCAAGGGAGCAGTTGGATCATCGATCATCTCACTCAGGAGTGCAGCGTAACCTTGGGTTTGAACTATCAATCTTATGGTTCTTCATTATCTGCATATGGCCATTTTGTCTGGACTTTTAGTTTAACATTTCAACTCAATGACAAAAAGGGAAATTATAAAATTAGTTGAGGGAGATAAAACAGAAGTCGATATGTCCGAGTGGTTAAGGAGACAGACTTGAAATCTGTTGGGCTTCGCCCGCGCAGGTTCGAACCCTGCTGTCGACGGTTTTCATTTTTACCACTTGTCGTTTTGCTCCCTTTTTCGCTATCATTATAAACCTAACGCATTTACGTGATAGGTCTATTCCTTCTTGCAATTGGGTTTAAACTTTTGGACCTGCCTCTTTTGTACTTTCTTCATCTTCATTGATGCTTATATTGAAGCCTTGTAATTGGTCCTCATTATTTTCTTTTTGGTCGAAAAGAGGAACTATTTAAAAGTCATCAAAACTAATTATAAGCATTGTGCTTCTCCGTGTTGTCATAATCACACTTTTTTTTAGCTTTCAAGAACAGAAAAATGGAAGAAATCCACCGACCAAAAGTTATGCTGCTTTTGCTTAGAATTTATTAGGAGACCACTCTCCTCACTTAATATCAGCTACAGTAGTTATCATATAAAATTAATTATTGCCACAGACAATGCTACTGCCTAATGGCATCAACTTACACATATTCTTCATTATATTTTTGGACTAATCAATTGAATTTCCTTTAAAACAACCTGTAAGTATATTAGCAGAAGAACGAGGACTTAATCAGAAGCCAAAGTTATTCTAGTTAAACTATTAGAGATAGTAAGGACAATGCAGTATCTTTAAAGTATATTAACATAATTAATATTGCATGTGCCTTGATGTTGCGTACAATAAACACTTATAAATATCCATTGGGTCAAGTTAAAAGTGATTGAAGACCATCTCTTATGAAGTATATTCTTTTTACAAAATAAATATGTTTAGAGCGTATGCCGGTGTCAAATTTAAAGAAGTACAAAATAAATTCAATTATTATACTTTTAGACAAAAAATATTAAATTTATTTAATAACGTGTGCAGCACCCATGTTCAAAGTACTCTATGATGTGATGATTATTGGAGGTGAGGTTGTGAGTTCAACTTATGTCAATATTGTTGTTTTTTTTTCCTTTTTTTGTTTTTGTTTTTTAGAACTAGACGCCCACGGGAGATGGGCGTGTCAAGTTTATTTTTTGCGTATTAATTAAGTATTTTTTCTTTTTATTTCTTTTTTGTTTGGTTTATTCTTCAAAATTTTCACACATTGAAATTCCTATTCTTTTTTTGTCGTTGTAAAATCATTTATGATTAAACAAAATTGTATATTAAAACTAGTGGTAACGTATGATGTAGCATATATTCAATGGGTTCAACTGATCCCAATATTTTCAACATGAAAAATAGAGGTGCGCTATCGTAAGAACTAAAGGTTGAACCCACAAAATTAATACTCCGGATCCACATCTTTTTAATATCCTGTCAAAATTCTGGATACACCTCTAGTCACACTAACTATTTTTGTCTAGAATTTAATATTTTCTTAATGGGTGTGCCCAAAATAAATTGATCACTTATTGTAGACCGAATGGAGTAATAAATTGCAGTGATACGTTTGGGATTAATGCCAGGCAGCAGAATATCTTAATCTGGCTTAGTTAACATATATTCCTCCAAAACACAAACCTTTTCTGGAAAATCATTTTTAATTGAGTGAAACAATATAATACCCTCCCGAAGAAATGGAAATTGCAGAAGATATTCACCACTATCCGCAAAATATACATATCTTTATATTAAGTTCATGTTTCATTCCGTTTATGTTATGTGAAATTATTTAACTTGATAGAAAAATTTAATAAATAATAACTTTTAAAATTTATGGTCTTAAATATGTCATGGTATTTCCGGAAATATAAAATCATATCATTAAGATTAAAATGAAAAGTTTGAAATTAATTTTTGCTAAATATAAAAAAATATCATTATTTTTTTAATTAACTAAAAATGAGAGTATCACATAAAATAAAATATAAGGAAATAATAATAAATGCAGTTATATCTTGATAACCACTAATTTAAAATTCTTGATTCGTATTTTCTTATATTTTTAGGCTCTGAACCCTCTCGCTGCCACCCCCAACATGATAGAATTAGAGGGTATATGTTTGGGGTCAATACCAGCAGAGATATATTAGTGGCCGCCTCACTAATTAACAGAAAGAAAAATACAAACCTTGTTAAGGTCATCATTTATAATTGAGATTCTCTTAAATGAAACATCCTTCGAAACATGAGCTGGAAAATCTTAGTTAGTTAGACCTTGTTTTCCTAGCTCTTTAATTTAATGACAATCTCTCTCACACACACACTCCCTCCGTTCATTTTTACTTGTCTATTATTTTAAAAATAAATTTTCACTTTTACATGTCACTTTTAGCATATCAAGATAATATAATTTTTCTTTTCCTAATACTCATAGTATTAATTACTCATTTCAAATTATTTTGCTCAAATCCATTAATATATGCATCAATTGATATGGGCATCATGATATATGTCATGGGCGGCTTTCCAGCCATGCCCCATGACCCCTTGGACGCGCCCCGTGGCGTCCTAGCAAGCCGCCCAACGCCTAGCGCCACGGACGGCCCCGTGGTCTTGGCCGCGCCAAGTGACAAGCGCGCATGTGCCTCTGTCGCCTCACCGATTTCCCTCGCTAGCGCCCAGCCGCAAGCAGCTGCCAACAGCGCCGCGCACGCAGACAATGCCGCGCGCGCAGATCGTGATGCTTGAGACAAAGTTGCTGCCAACGGACATGTTTTTCCTTGTAAATATAGAGTAGTTTTATTCCATGTACTTTCATTATGTTTCTCTAGCGTAGTTTGGTCTACTCATGTAACTTTGGTTTATTTTTCTTAAGCATTATTAGGGGATATCAAGCATTCAAAACTTTCTAGCAAGCAATTCTCTGTACTTGTGTCTCTACCCCTCGACACCGCGTTGCCTTCTTTTGTAATAGCTTTCATTATTGCAATCAAGCTTTTATTCAATTCTCATTACTGTTCTCTCAATTGTTGGCATTGGTTTTCCCACACGGCACTGACAATATCGTCTAGCGTGTGGCGGGGGCCTCACTTGGCGGACAGCAACCACCCTGACATCGGTTGCTTAGCCTTACGTCGCCCTTCCAAAGAATCTCAGGAAGGCGCCGCGTAACAGTTGGTATCAGAGCCTAGGCTCGACATCGGACGAGGGAACGCATTGGCATTACCACCATTTCTGACCATGGTGAATCAGGGGGACCGCATTGCGGCCCTTGAGGAGACGGTTGACGTACTACGACCCATTGTGGATACGGTGCCGGAACTGAAAACCAACCTACTGCAAAGGTTGGACGACCTGAACCGCAGAATGGCCCAGGCCGAAGTTGACATAGGAAACATGAGTCGCGGCTCTGAAGGAGATCGGCAAACGGAAGCTACTGAGGTAGCCGAAATTTTTGATAAATTCGAGGGCCTCCAACAGGAGCGCGCCGAGAATTTAACCCACAGGGCACAAGAGGCAGACAGGATGACTGTCATGCAGCAAACTATCGACAACCTGACAGGCCAGCTCAACGTTGTCAATGCTGCTCTACAAGGCTTGCTTCGAGGCCGCGGAAATCAAATCGGGGGTGCTGTGAACCCCGCTCCCTAGGCACAGAAGCTGAAAATTCCTGAGCCAAAACAGTGAGGCTAGGAATGCTAAAGAAGTGGAAAATTTCATTTTCGACATCGAGCAGTATTTCGACACCGTGGGAGGCCTAGAAGAAGCCAAGAAGGTAGCAATTGCTGCCATGTATCTTCAGGGTGATGCTAAGCTCTGGTTGTGAGTGAAGTACGAAGCCATCAGGGCCGGTGAAGATGCTCTGGAGACATGGGCGGAAATGAAGGCAGCCATACGCCTACAGTTCTTTCCCGAAAATGTTGAGTACAATGCAAGGAGGAAACTACGGGAGCTCCGCCAGACCAAATCAGTGCGGGACTACGTGCGAGAATTCTCTGCACTCATGCTGAACATTCGCGACATGGGGGACAAGGACAAGCTCTTCACTTTCCTGGAAAGGTTGAAAGCTTATGCACGCATGGAGCTGCAAAGACAAAGGGTAGATACCCTTCCCAAGGCAATCCAAGCAGCGGAATGCCTTGGGGACTACCAAATGGAGACTCGGAAGGATAGGCCGCAACCGCCTGTCCGAGCGGGTTACAAAGGAGGCCAGCCTACCAATGGTGGCCCTAACAGAAGTGGGGGAGACCGGAGTGCAGGCAAATCTAAGGTTCCTTCCTCAGGCAGCAACAGTGCTGCATCAAACAGCAATGACCGAGGGAGAAAGCCACCCTCAGGGTGCCGTCATTGCGGCGGGACACATTGGAATAATGAGTGCCCACATGCATAGATGAATGCCCATCAAGCTTATGATGATGGGACAGATGATGAAGCAGATGATGATGAACAGACCAAAGCAGTCGGTGCGTTCAACGCCATTGTGGGTTCTGTTTCTGAGGAATTAGCGGGAACCAGTGCTGGTATCCGCAAGAAGAAAGACCCCCGCCCAGTTGCCAAGAAGGGGACAAAGAAGACTAATAAAAGGACTCCTCCTAAGCAAGAGAGGACCTTGATGTTCGTTGAACTGAGGGTAAACGGCAAACCCATTCGGGCGATGATAGATACAGGTGCTACTCACAACTACCTGGCTTCAACTCAGGTGGAGCGTCTTGGGTTAGTTGTGGGAAAGGGCCGGGGTCATGTCAAGGCTATTAACTCACCCCCTCAGCCAGTGGGTGGAATAGCCAAAGAAGTACCGGTGAAGATGGGGCCTTATGAAGGAAAGTTCACCTTGCGAGTGGTAATCATAGACGACTTCGAGCTGATAGTGGGACTGGAATTCTTGAGGCAGACCAACACCATGACCGTACCATATGCGGACATGCTTCTGATGATGGGAGTAAACGGGGCCACGCCCTGTACTATTCCGTGCATATCCATGAAGATGGCCGCCGAGAACATCTCGGCCTTGCAATTAAAAAAGGGAGTCAAGAGACATGAACCTACATTTCTGGCTACCCTATGCATTGAAGAGGTAGAACGCTCATCAGGTCCACTTCCTACGCCCGTAAAGGAGCTACAACTGGAATTTAAAGATGTCATGCCACAGGAAATGCCAAACCGACTTTCGCCTAGGCGCACTGTGGACCATGAGATCGAGTTGGTGTCGGGTGCGAAGCCACCTGCCCGGGCGCCTTACAGAATATCACAACCCGAACTCACCGAGCTTCAGAGACAATTGACGGAAATGCTAGACACATGGATCATTGTACCCTCCAAGTCCTCACATGGGTCCCCTGTGCTTTTCCAGAAGAAACATGATGGTAGTCTACGCCTCTGCGTGGATTATCGGGCACTGAACAAAATTACTGTGAAGAACAAGTACCCTATTCCACTCATGGCCGCCTTGTTCGACAGATTGGGGAGTGCTACGGTGTTCACAAAAATTGACCTGAAGACAGGGTATTGGCAGGTCCGGATTGCTGAGGGCGATAAACACAAGACGACCTGTGTGACAAGATATGGGTCGTTCGACTTCCTAGTTATGTCGATCGGCTTGACTAATGCCCCAGCCACATTTTGCACCCTGATGAACCAGGTCTTCCGAGACTATATTGATGAATTTGTGGTGGTCTATTTGGATGATATTGTGGTCTATAGCCAGACACTGGAAGAACACCTGGAACACTTGCGGAAGGTCTTAACCCGGTTGCGGGAGCATGAATTGTACGCAAAGCTATCCAAGTGTGCCTTC
>ML252433.1:24584-53726 GCA_005239495.1 Nicotiana undulata
AGATCGACTTCCTCGGGCATGTCATTGAGGAAGGGCGGATCAAGATGGACCAGCAAAAGATCCAAGCCATCACAGATTGGCCGCCACCTAAGGATATCCACGCCTTGAGGTCATTCCTTGGCCTATGCAATTTATATTGGCGGTTTGTGAAGAACTACTCCCTCATGGCAGTACCACTAACTGAACTCCTCAAGAAGGTCACGCCTTGGGATTGGGGTCCTAGGCGAGCGGAGGACTTCAATGCATTAAAAGCGGCTATGTCTAGTAGCCCTGTCTTGGCCCTTCCTGACTTGGCCAAGCCATTCGAGGTGCAAACAGATGCTTCCGACTATGCTCTTGGCGGGGTCTTACTACAAGACGGGCATCCCGTAGCATATGAGAGCCGGAAGCTGAAGGATGCAGAACGGCGCTATGCCGCCCACGAGAAAGAATTATTGGTTGTCGTTCATTGCTTACGCCTTTGGAGGCATTATCTGCTTGGATCACCGTTCGTGGTCAAGACAGACAACACAGTTGTTAGTCATTTCATGACCCAACCGAAGCTGAATGGCCGACAGGCCCGATGGCAGGAACTCCTAGCGGAATTTAACTTCAACCTGGAGTACCGAAGTGGGAAGTCTAATCATGTGGCTAATGCGCTCAGTCGCAGAGCGGACCTAGCATCGGTGTGCCTACTCGCCACCCTAAGGGGGAGCGAAGTAGCCACCACCATTAAAGACCAGATACAAGATCTACTCATTAAGGATCCCGCTGCACAGTATTTGGTTGACCTAGTAGGACATGGAAAGACTCGCCAGTTCTATATGCAGGATGGTTTCCTGAAGGTAAAAGGGAACCGACTTTACGTTACAAAGGGAGGAGATCTGAGAAGAACTCTCTTGGCGGAATGTCATGACACTCTGTGGGCCAGCCATCTCGGCGAAGAAGGCACCATGGCCTTACTTCACCGTGCATATTATTGGCCCCAAATGGCCGACGACGTCGCGCAGTATGTGAGGACTTGTCTAGTATGCCAGAAGGACAAGTCCGACCGCTTGACACAAGCGGGACTGGAAACTTTAGATGTTCCAGAGAGACCTTGGGAAAGTGTGTCTCTGGATTTCATCACCGGATTGCCCAAGGTTGGAGATCTCACAACTATCTTGGTTGTGGTGGAATGGTTTTCCAAGCATGCCACCTTCATCGCAGCACCTCAATATATATCAGCAGAAGATACAGCTTGACTCTTCTTCTCTCATGTCGTCAAATATCGGAGCCTGCCCAAAGACATTTTTAGTGATCGCGATTCATGCTTCACTAGCAACTTTTGGACCCAACTATTTAAGTGTCTCGGGTCAAAATTGAGTCACATCTCAAGTTTTCATCCACAATCAGATGGCCAAACGGAGCGGTTCAATGGTATGTTGGAGGAATATCTCCGCCATTTTGTTACCGGAGCGCAGAAGAATTGGGTGAAGCTTCTGGATGTTGCCCAACTATGTTTCAATTCACAAAAGAGCTCCAGTACAAACAAAAGCGCTTTTGAAATTGTTACCGGGCAACAACCGCTACTCCCACACACCGTGAATGCACCAAACATGGGAAAATCTCCTCGTGCTACCAGCTTCTCAACAGAATGGAAGCGGAATATGGAGATAGTGCGAAGCTATCTGGTTAAAGCCCAAAAGCGAATGGAGAGGCATGTTGATCAGAATCATCGCTTTGTTGAATACCAAGTAGGAGACAAAGTGATGGTCAAAATCCCAAAGCGATACTTATTTGCAGGGGTCCATGACCCTCGCCTGTTGCAAAAATATATTGGACCTTTGTCCATTGAAAGGCGCATTAGGAAAGTTGCATATCGGGTGGATACCCCAGCTTGGTGGAAAATCCATCTCGTCTTCCATGTCAGTCTATTGAAACCTTTTCGGGAAGACACAGAGGATCCTTCACGAAGCCAACTCACAATACTCAGTATTCGAGGCCCCGGTTCAACCGGGAAAAGGCGAGCTGAAGCTATTCTTGATGACCGGGTAATTCATGCCTCCAGGAAGGATCACCAAGAGNGATTGAAGATTATTTGGCAAGTAAGGCGCTGAGGACGTCGCCAACTCAGGCGGGGGAGAATGTCATGGGCGGCTTTCCAGCCATGCCCCATGACCCCTTGGACGCGCCTTGTGGCGTCCTAGCAAGCCTCTCAACGCCTAGCGCCACGGACGGCCCCGTGGTCTTGGCCGCGCCAAGTGACAAGCGCGCATGTGCCTCTGTCGCCCCATCGATTTCCCTCGCTAGCGCCCAGCCGCAAGCAACTGCCAACAGCGTCGCGCGCGCAGACAGTGCCGCGCGCGCTGATAGTGCCGCGCGCGCAGATCGTGATGCCTGAGACAAAGTTGCTGCCAACAGACCTGTTTCTACCTTTGTAGAAAACTAAGTCCTTTTCCCTGTAAATATAGAGTAGTTTTATTCCATGTACTTTCATTATGTTTCTCTAGCGTAGTTTGATCTACTCATGTAACTTTTGGTTTATTTTTTTAAAGCATTATTAGGAGGTATCAAGCATTCAAAACTTTCTAGCAAGCAATTCTCTGTACTGGTGTCTCTACCCCTCGACACTGCGTTGCCTTCTTTTGTAATAGCTTTCATTATTGCAATCAAGCTTTTATTCAATTCTCATTTCTGTTCTCTCAAATTGTTGGCATTGGTTTTCCCACACGGCACTGACAATCTCGTCTAGCGTGTGGCGGGGACCTCACTTGGCGGACAACAACCACCCTGACATCGGTTGCTTAGCCTTACGTCGTCCTTCCAAAGAATCTCAGGAAGGCGCCGTGTAACATATATTATACACTTCATTTATTATTTTTTAAGAAATATGCAAAGTCTATGCTATTTGTACATCATGCCACAGGCGGATTTAGGTGAGCGGAAGACGGTTCACCCAAAACCTTATATAAGACACAATCTGTTTTTACCTTTATATATTAAGTTTTGAATCTCCTTGGCATAACCCAAAAGTGTAGCTTAGTGGTCAAGGAGTTCAAATCCTTTAGGTCATAAGTTCAACTCTTACTAGCTACAATTGTTTTTAACTTTTTCCTTTTTGAACCCCCTTCGCGGTACTTTTTTCTTTTTGAACCCCTCGCGGAGATCCTGCCTCTGTCACTGCATCATGCTCCTTTACAATTTTGAATTTAAGAAAATGACCTTTTTAGATCTCTTACGTTTAAAAATAAATCTCCCGTGAGTAGAAAAAGAAGTATGATCATAAAATTAAAAACAAGTTTGTAAAAAGTCAGAAAACCAATTGACCCGCAAAGTCCATAGTGAATAAATAAAAGTGAATAGAGGGAATATATATATATATATATATATATATATATATATATATATATATATATATATATATAAACTTACAACTAATTAACACCAGTATTGTGCTCCATTTAATTGAATGTGATACTTGTGTTATTTTAAGGGCAAACAAGAAATAATTGGCTTAGAAGATAGTTGTGATTAGGCTCTTTAAAGGGTGAAAGAGAATCTTAGCTGAATGCTAATTAATTTTAGAATAATTAAGAAGGGGATCTTGAAAAGCCACAAGCAAACAAAGGAGGCAGACGGAATAAGAGCTGTCTTCTCAATTTTTCATAATCATTGCCTTATCTCGGTGTAAATCAAATGCATATGGCAGCTTCATTCATACAGCAAATCCAGCCCAAAATCATTTAACTACATAATGGTGGCAAAAAGAATATGTACCCCACCTGCCTACGTGATATATAATATCAGCCCTTTTCTCTTTCTCAATTCTTGATTATCTTAATAGCTAGTAGTAAATATTGTAAAAGAGGGACCAAATTATTCAATGCCTTGAAGTTTTTTATCCATTAATCGTTTCAGAAATAACAAAATCTCTCTTTTTATTGAATTAATAGTACAAATATGAACGTTTTTAACGGTTCACTTTTGTTTAAATAGGATCTTTCAGGAGCACATCTAAATTTCTTTTCAAATGAGCTATCAGTTCAAGTAGTAATAGTACTATTATTGCAACTTGAAAAACAAAACATCCAATCAATACAACGACCCAATTGCTAGAGATGGATTTAAAATCTAAATTTTATGAGTTCGATATTTAAAATTTTATTTAAATTTAATATATTTCTGTTTACAATTTGCTGCAATTTTAGTAGAGTTCAACACATAAATTTATGTTTTGTATGAAAAATATTTGATTCAGATGAATCCAATATCATACGATTCGCCGGCATTGTTATATGCACGTTGTAGTTATTTGTGTGGTAACGACTTTACAAGGGGCTCGTCGTGTTTGTTACATGACCTCCCCAGTAGTGGGCGGAAAATTAATTTGATTAAGACAATTTTTTCTCTTTGTTGCTTTCACTTTTTAATGCTGCATATTCTTGTTTATACCATCAATATAATATGCTTGCCAATAATATTATTTTTGGTGGGATATTCATGAGAATTGGGCCCACTCAACTCGTATTAAATTACAGGAAAAAATGATATATATAATAATAATTTTTGCATGAAGATGACCCATTCCCATAATTAACAATATTGAAATGAATGGAACATATAAACATAGGGAAATGCGTATTAAATTCCTGCTTTTCTTCTATACTTTTCTGGAAGAGTCCCATTTCAATTAAAGAATGATGTTTACCCATTTATTAAATTGAGATTCGATTTTATTGCTGGTCATTTAATTTTTATTTTGTTACTTTAGAGTCATTAAGTTGTTTTTTTGTTATATTTATAACTTATTATCACTTTATTTTGTTCAAGTACCATAAATATCATCAAACTACTTTTTGTAACAAAAATCATTTAACTTTGAAGATGGTCTTGTCTTGATATATTTCTCTAATGCAGTGGGGAGTAGTGCCCGCCGGGTTTTGGGTGACGTGGCTTTCCCAGCAAGAAAACCATTCCTCGCTTTGCATTGACTGTCTGTCTTGACTCACCAATATAGTAGTAACTGGAATTGTAAGTTAAATATTTTGACCTTGATTGGATTATTTCACGGTACAGATCTAGTATAAATATGTGTAAGCTTTTGGTATATGTACGGTCGAACCTCTTCATAATAATATTTGTTCTATAATTTTTTTTTATTGTTAACCCTCTAAAGAGAAAGGACTTTCTCTATATCTATCTATGCAATTAGTTTTTTCACTTGCTTCCAAATCCATTCATCTTACTTACTCAAAAGCTTTGAATATTCTACCCGAAATTTATGGCGAATTGCTGTTATAGATAACATATAGTATTACAACATTGCATATAAATTAGTTCCAAAATAATTGCTTTTATAGTGAATGGTTATTATAGCGACGTTGTTTGATGGTAGGCTATAATCCCGTATTTTAGTCGCTTATTACACTCTAATTCACTGCACTTTACTTGTGTTGAACTTTAATTTGGTAGTGTTTTTACACTTATTGTGTGTTTTATCCCTTGTATGAGTGATTTCGAGTTATGTAGATGTTGTGGAGCTAATTCGAACTATTTGGAGCTTTGAAGTCTGAGTAGAAGCCCAATAAATTAAGTCGGGATCACGTTGGGGGGTCGAAAACCAAGTATGGATATCAAAAATGTGAAAACGAATTCACTCTGAGAAATTTGCACCACCCGCCCTGCGGGGCGCTAGTGCAAAAAGTGGCCAAAAATAAGTTTTTCAAACTTGCTACAATTTTCTACATGCGTGGGCGCGATGTGGTAGCCTAAAATTGTTAGAGCCACTTCCCATTTCCGCTAAAAAATGATAGTTACGTCCGGGGTTTATTTTGTGGAGCGGCTTAAATACACCAAAACACCATTTTAGATGGACTTTTGATAGATTTTCGACCTAAGGAGGCTATGGAGGCTCGGGAAGAAAAGAAGCACAAGGATTTCACCATTCCTTCCTCACTCAAGATCCGGGTTTGGATTGAATTTATGTTTTCCTATACTTTAGTTATATTTGTGAAGAACTTCTCCATGTCTATGGAGTAGTTCCTTTTGGGTTTTGATGTATTTGGTGTATTGATAATTGTTTGTGGATTATAACTCTATTTTTATTTATTTGAATAGTTTTTGGAAGATTTAATTGTTGCATCTATATTCACTTGTTCTTGTAATCGAAAGAGCCATAACTTATGATATCTTTGCATTATATTGTTGGTTGAATTCATAGATTCTTCTAAGTAATCGAAAGAGGCTAGTTGAATCATTGATTAAATCTAGTTAGGAGAATAACCGAATGAAGTTTTCTTAAAGACCGATCCACTACGCATTCTTGCATATCTTCATAGTGCTTAAATTGGTTCATCTTGTGAGGTTAAGACTTAATCGAGAGAGAAATTTTTGCTGAATGTTTGAACTAATAATAGAGTGAATTCGAGAGCCTCACTTGAACATTGGAAGTGACTTATCTAGAGTTAGATCCCGAACAAATATTTGCACTTATTTTGTCAAAACCTTATCCTCTTCTACTGATATCCTTAATTGCTTATTCCTTGTTTCGGTAGTCATTAGTCAATAACTGTAGATTTTAGATTCTTAGTTAAATTTTATTATTAATCATATAAATCTCAACTGTTGGATCCTGTTGGATAGCAATCAAGCTAGAAACTACAAAAATGCTATTTAAATCCAATTAATGTGGATATAATATTATACTATACTATACTATCTTTGACTAGCAAACATAATTTAAGTGTGTGTTTTACGTTCATCATTGTTATAAAAGAGGTCTAAATGTACGTGTAGGTCTTACGTGCTAATTATAAGTAAATTTTATGTGAAGTACTTATAATATGTTGACTTTTTTTAAATATAAGAATGGCGTTTGAACTAGTTGTACACTGATTAAACTTTTCTATCAAAATTAACAATTAAATTCTGTTTACTTATGTTTTTCACTCACTTTATTTATTACGAGCCCACGCTCTTGAATCCTCATAAATATATAATACGGAGTATATCTTATTAACAGGAGCGGAGCTAGCCTATGAAGTGCGGGTCCAATCGAATCCACTTACTCTTGCTCAAATATTGTATTTGCACTAGAAAATTTATTAAATATATACAAATATTTAATTACAAACCTAGATTGTGAATTTCGTGATAAATTTAACCCATAAATTTTAAATTGTAGCTCCACCGAGATAATTACCATGAGTACATCATTAAAAGAACTCAAATAACATCGACATTTGAGTACAATACACCAAATTATTTAAAAAATGAAGATATGACGACTGGATTAGGAGGAGTAGTTGAGTTTTTCAGAACATATTCTAATAATTCTTGTTTTTCTATTCCAATTGTTTAATCAATAGTCTAAAGAGACATATCTCTACTGTCCAATAAACGCCCTGTTCTCTCACCCACTATCCTCTCGGGGCAGTTACCGCCCCCACCTCACTCTCCTCTCTCGTTAACAAATATAGCCATTTGCCTTTCAGCAGTGCTTTCTTTACAGAAACAGAGGAAGAAATTTTCTGTGCTAAAATAGAGAGCCCTAGAAAACCTGCCAAATGTCATCAACCCATTCCCTCTAAGACTCCTTCTGATCCTCCAACTCTACTCACAACCAAACTCCTCATAAACCAATCTCTTTTGATACTGATAGTCTTTTTTGTGTCCAAAAATTTACTGGCCGGGTTAATTCACTACTTATAGACTCATTAAAGATTAAGGGACCCAACCATCCAGCCACAGGGGACCTTTGTGGTCACAAAACTATTACTAGTCATTCATTTTTCATGCCACTATATAAACACAAAAATACACTAAGTGGGCAGGAGGGTCTCACCAAAGCAGCTTTTGTCAACTCTCTTTGTTCATTCCCATTTCTTGGTCATGCTAAGAGTTCTCAACCAGAAGCTGAAGAAGTTTTATTTTGGTCTAAGATGGCCTATACGCCGCCGTTCAAAGACCAAGATCAAGATTACTGTCAAACAGCTAGGAAAATCTAATTCCAACTCTCATTCTCAGCTTGAATCAGATAAAGAACCAGCTAATGCAAATGGGTCTGCGCTGATCCATCCAAGTTATGGGCATGAATTGGGTCGTTCTAAATCTGGACGTACAATACGTGTAGCTACATTCAATGCTGCCCTTTTCACTATGGCACCAGCTCTTCCCAAGAAGATTGACAGGTCAGCTAGCTTTGACTTTGAAAATGATGATTATTACTCCGATAATTTAAGAGCAAAATCATCAAATGATCGTCCTAAGAGTATCCTCAAACAATCTCCTCTGCATCCTAGTAAAGAAGCTGATACACTATTAAAGAAGCAAGCTTTTGCTAAATCAAAATTAAGGGTGTCCATAAATTTACCAGATAATGAAATATCATTGAAGAAAAGTGGGCAATTAAGTTTTTTGGGATGTGATAGTGAGAGATATTTAGGAAGTGGAATATGCAGGGGAAAAGCTCCTATAAGGTCTACGGTAAGTATGCCACGTATAGATGGTCAGAGTTATAGAAGTACAAGAAGTGTTGTTGAAGTTTTGAGAGAGTTGAATGCTGATGTGTTGGCATTGCAAGATGTTAAAGCAGAGGAGGAGAAAGGTATGAAGCCGTTATCGGATTTGGCTGCTGCTTTGGGGATGAATTATGTATTTGCAGAGAGCTGGGCGCCTGAGTATGGCAATGCTATTATGTCAAAATGGCCTATTAAGTCTTGGAATATACAAAAGATCTTTGATGACTCCGATTTCAGGTTCTTAACCATTTCTTATTCCTTTATGTTAGACTTTTGGATACTCATATGATGAACAACTTAAGTCATATACACTGATAGTATTATTTGTATAATGTAATACTATGTGCTAACCTGTTACTTATCAGTTTTCCTGGTTACTAATTAATAGCTTGTTTGGTCCGGCCGCAAAAATCAATATATTTTGACAAGTGTTTTCATAGAGAAGATATTTTTTTCTCGTTCTCCAAAACTATTTCTGCTTCTACTTAAAAGTATTTTTTTTCTCTCTAAAAGCTTGGCCAAACACTTCTAACTTTGTAAAAAAAAAAGTATTTTTGACTTAGAGAAGCTTGACCGAACATGCTATAAGCTTATCAAAGATTCACATTTGATTACTTTAAAAGTAACCTGGATTGTGTAAATATTTTTATTACACTACCAATGCATATAGGTTAAACCTTATTATGAATGATAGCAATTCAAAAGTGCTAACACTGTTTTCCTTATTTCATAGGTTTGCACTTTTGTTTTTTCTGACTCCATGTTAGGCGAAGCTCACAGATTTTCAGTCATACAAATACACTATATTATTATGAAACAAGCAGTTCTGTTTTCTTGTTTTCTTTTTGGTTCTCACTTGGTGTGCGGTATTCGCATTGGAGTCCGATTATATCCGGATTCGCGCCGTGTAGGGCCCCATTCAGAGGGAAGCGCTCCCTACTAAATATTTTTCCATACCCAGGGCTCGAACTCGAAAGCTCTAGTCAAGAGAAGAACACTCTCATTCACTGCATTACAGTATTCTGTTTTTTTGTTTATTTTCCCTTTCATTGAATAAGTTGCTAATTCAATGCTGAAACTATGGAAAGCACCATTGTCATTCCTCATTAGCCCCCCCCCACCCCCCCGCCCCCACAAAAAAAAAAGTCCCAAAAACAATTTTGTGTGTCATGGTAGAATTATCCACCAACCTTTGTATGAGTTGCTACTTAATATTTAATTCCCAAAGTACTTTATGTGTGATCCATGCTGTAGCTTACTTTATTTTATATGTCACGCCAAACTTATGCCAGGCTAGAGTAAAAACAAAGGAATTAATGAATTTTCAGAAAGACTTTATCATTTACTTCAAATTCTCAGGAATTATACAAATTTTAACCAGACTGATGAAGCACATCCATAGTAACTTAAATACTTAATACGTATGGAGTATAATCTTTATCAAAAATGACATAGAGTTGCCAGCTTTTTATCAGTTATAACTTGCTAAGCTCAGTTATCATATCAAGTTACTAGCTCGTTTATTACAAGTGGTTGAGTTTATTTTTACAAGAGAAACAACACTACTATATTATGCAATGGTGGATATTGAATTTTCATTGTGAATGCAGAAATGTTCTAAAGGCCACAATTGATGTTCCTCGAGTTGGAGAATTCAATTTCTACTGCACTCACCTTGATCACTTGGATGAGAATTGGCGTATGAAGCAGATTAATGCTGTAATCCAATCCTCTGATAAGCCACACATTATAGCTGGCGGTCTGAATTCTCTCGACGAAACAGATTATTCTCCAGAAAGATGGACAGATATTGTAAAGGTACACTATAATCAGACGATTCAGTAGAAAAAAATATATCAATTCATATAGCCTCTGCTTCTTTCCTCATTCAATTTGAATCATCACTTTCCAGTATTATGAAGAAATGGGAAAGCCAACACCAAAGGTTGAGGTAATGAAGTATTTGAAGAGTAAAGAGTATACTGATGCTAAGGATTTTGCTGGGGAATGCGAGTCTGTTGTCATGATTGCCAAAGGACAGAGTAAGCAACTCTTCATTCTCTTATTAACGAAACAAAAATAGTACTCATAATTTAAGATACTCCCTCTGTTTCAATTTATATGACAATCGTTTTGTACTGTTGGCTCAAATCTTGTGAAAAATGTACAGGTGTGCAGGGAACGTGCAAGTATGGAACTCGAGTGGATTACATACTCTCATCATCGGATTCACCATACAAGTTTGTTCCAGGCTCATACTCAGTTTTCTCCTCGAAAGGAACTTCTGATCACCATATAGTAAAAGTTGATATGGTAAAAGTAGATACTGGTTCTCAACAATATGTCAACAAGAAACGGCGGCAAGCAAAACATAAAGTAGTCAGGATTACTCATTCAAATCCAAACAAGGGTGTATGGAAAATAGACACATGAAACAGAAGCAGATTGTTATTTTGATCGATTTATGCTTCTAGCTTTTCAGTTCGTCTGATCACCTCATAGTACGCTGCTATAGAACGGAAGAGGAAAAAGATAAAGATGACATAGTTTATATAATAGATCCTGTGATTGAACCACATATCAATAACAGTTTGAGCTCGGATATAATAAGAGCTAAATGTGTTGTGTCCTCGGTTCTGCTTCATAAATTTGCTCTGTTTCTTTAGGCTAAGCACTGCAACAATCACATGATTTAAAGGAGTCCCAGGATTTGTACCTAGGACATATACTACTCCCAGTTCCCACACCTCTTCATATTTTTTAAGACACTTCACTTTTTTACTTCGCGAGTTTAAGAGACTTAGTCATATTTAGACACTTAAGTATAGATGATTTTTAAATAACTGATCGGTGATATGTTTTACCACATCAATATATCAGGCCTAAACTCTTTTGAAATGAATGTTCTGTCTCATTTTGTAATTAGAACTAAGTTGTTTGTAACTAACATTCTATCACAGGTTAAAATCCGTTAATATATAGCCTAAAAAGAATCTTTACACTATCAGTGTATTTATAACTTAAATAGGGAGTACAAATTATCTAATGTGGTCTTATTCTGTTTTATGCAACAGAATGACCAAATTCATGTACAAAACAGTGTAAAATGTTTCTGCCAAGTTTTTGCATTAATTTGATCTGTAAGCTAAGGTCCACAGGCCAGGCCACACTTGACAGTGGCTCAAGTATAAATTGGATTGCACTCACATATGGCCACTTTTGGATCCTAGACATGAGAAATGCATAGCTAAATAAAATTATAACTAGTAGCTAATTCGATATTGAATGGCTCAAGAACATGGTTAACAGAAGTGTTAACGCAGACCTTACCCCGTTTCCAATAGAAACTCGGCATCCTGTTGGGATCGAAATAACATGGTGCATGCGGAAACTAACAATATAAAACTTGATGAACGATAAATCATGACGACAAAAGAAAAATATACTAAATTAAGCATAATAGTTGATAATTGTTTGATCAATTGATCTACATATGATAAAACTAATATAAAAGAAGAAAAACTATCGAGAGAAAAATCTCCCCATAAATAAAACTCTTTAATGACTACATTGTGGATGCATTTTTTTTTGTTTTTTGTGAGAAGTAGAGATCCTTAATTTATAGATGTGCAAAACTTGTCTTCCAAGAAAAGGATAAGACATATTAAAGAGATTTAATCATTTTAGGAGTCTTTTTCCATACTTCAAGAAAAAAGAGTCCTAATAGAATTAAAAATTCAAGGCAAAATCCTAACAATCTCCCTTTGGCCTAAATTTTCTTGACAAAGTTGATTCATCTTCTTCACATAATCTTCATCACTGCTGCTTGCCATGATTAAAATTGGTATAGGTTGAAAATCTTGGTATTGGTTAAAAGAAGCCCAAGTATGGGTTAAAAGGAGCCCACGTGTTAAGAATAAACATGGGTTAAAAAGAAGCTCATGCATTAAAAAGAAGCATGAGTTAAAACTGGCATTGGAACTCATGTGTTGCAAGTAGGCAGGACTTAAAACTGGTATTGGTTAAAACTGGCCAAAATTTGGGTTAGAAAGAGTTCTTTTTTTCAATAAAGATGCAACAACATGCGTTTTGAATACAATTGTAATTGTAAATTTCTCTCCACATGTAGCATGTTGAATAAATCTTCATATTCGTCTTGATCTAGACACGCATTGAATGTGTCTTCAACCTCGTTCAACCATTGACTCTGGACCACTGGCTCTGATACCACTTGTTGGGATCGAAATAACATGGTGCATGCGGAAACTAACAATATAAAACTTGATGAATCATGACGACAAAAAAATATATACTAAATTAAGCATAATAGTTGATAATTGTTTGATCAATTGATCTACATATGATAAAACTAATATAAAAGAAGAAAAACTATCGAGAGAAAAATCTCCCCCTAAACAAAACTCTTTAATGACTACATTGTGATGTTTTTTTTTGTTTTTTTGTGAGAAGTAGAGATCCTTAATTTATAGGGTGCAAAACTTATCTTCCAAGAAAAGGATAAGACATATTAAGGAGATTTAATCCTTTTAGGAGTCTTTTTCCATACTTCAAGAAAAAAGAGTCCTAATAGAATTAGAAATTCAAGGCAAAATCGTAACACATCCTTCCCTCCGAGAACTCCCCACCTTGCTCTTGGGATGACTCGAACTCACAACCTCTTGATTGGAAGTGGAGGGTGCTTATCATCAAAACAACCCACCATGTCTTCCCTTATGTTAATACTGTTAATAGAAATAGAATATTAACGGTTAAAATGACTTAGCTTCTGAAAGGACAGAATAATGCTTACATAAAGTAATAAACTAGCTAAGGGTTTATCGTAAATGGCTTTTCTACTCTATTAGAGTAGGATAAGGTCTGCGTACACACTACCCTCCCCAGGCCCCTCACATTTTACTGGATTGTTGTTGTTGTATGCCGCTCCAAGAGTTGAGCGAAAAAACTTACATTGCACTAGTGCTATCTTCTTAAATACTTAGTTGCAATTCAATAATTTTTCATTCACAAGTTAAAAGAATAACTGAACTAGGAAAACGTTCATTTTCATGCAAACTCTCCCAATTTTCTTCTTCTATTCTTTCTACTTTTCTGCATAGCAGCTTCTAAATCCTACAGAAACCAGCCCCAACTGTTTCTATATATAGCCACCATAACCATTGTTCTCTCATTGCTTCCCTTGTATACATTCTCCAGCTGAATTTAACGTCAAAATTAAAGCTTTTGTTTCATTCATTCCATCCAATCTTGAAGCAATGGCGAACACAAAGAACGAATCTGCCGAGGCTTCCAGTAGGGAAAAGGAAGATCATGGGTCAAACGAGCCCACCAGTGATGAACTTGAACAAAGACTCAATAGTTTTAATCATAAAGAAAGTGTGGATTATTGTTCTGAGACGTTAACAGAAAGCCTAGGGTTTGAGAGCTTAAACGAGAAAGCCAAATGCAGTACTTTCGAGGAAATAGAGTTGCTGACGGTAGAACGGAGATCAAGAACAAATACAACGACAATGCGGACGCGCCAGCAGAGAGAGGGAAAATTGGCAGTTACACGTTTCCCGCCACTTTTATCAAGTTTGAAAATGAACGGACGGCCAAGATCTAGTCTAGTTAAGGTGCGGGAAAATGGACGGTTACAGATTTTGAGCGTGAAAAACAATCGTCCGGAGGTGTTGGTTGTACGTTCGCCACCATTTGCAGATGATGAAAGTAGCGACGGCGGCCGCGTAAGAGTGAAGTTCATCAATGGCGGGGATTCTTCTGCTGATGATGATGACGACGAGCAGGAAAACAGCGAAATCGACAAGAAAGTATCTTCTGATTAGCGTAGAAGCAGATTACCCAAGAAAGATGGAGAAATGTCAAGAAAATCTTTAAACGGCAGTTATACTGTTGTAGTGACAGTGAAAGATGAGGAAGAAAAGTAATGACAGACAGTTAGCGTTGACGAGTTTCCACGGTTTTGCTGGGATTTTAGTGATCTTCTTCAATTCGCGTGCGCATGTTTGTACTGTATAGGACTGAAAATGCACGTAGAACGAATCTGTGAGTTTGAAAAATGTGTCAGTAGGGGTTCTTTAAACAGTAACCACCTCATGCAAAAAATAAAAAAAATAAAAATATTGTTTACCTTAAAATTCGAATAACAATTAAATTATTGTAGTTTTAAGAATACGTGATTTTTTTCAATACCAACTGATAAACAGTAAATTAAATAGATAAATTGGATAGTAAAATAAATCAAACCAGTGCTCGAGCAGTGTTTCGACCTCGATTCGAGATGGTCTCGAGGTTGGACAACAAGAAAAGTGGTGAACAATAATGAACAATAAATAGATAGCAAGAGAAATAGAGAGCAACGTATATATTCTTTATCAGTGAATAATAGATGATGTTACAAACGAATGAGATCCCTTTTTATATAGTAGAAGAATCCTAAGTAAGACACAATTCTAATAACGGAAATAAATCCCATGATTGGTGTTAATAACCGCTTGATTTGATCTGTTACGGAATTTCCGCCAAGATCTTCGGTCGGTCGCTAATATCTCGCCATTCCGTCATTATGCCTTACTCGAAGTTGGTCATGCTCGGTCTCGATCTTCAGTGAGCACTTCGACCTCCACGTTCCATATCTGCCATCGAGCTTGAGCCTGGTCCGTTACAGGTTTACTCTCGAGGCAACTCCTCGTGCCTATGAAATCGAACAAGCACGATTTCGACCGTATACAAAAATGGTGAAAATAATCGTGAGCGATCTTGTTTATTTTCATTTTAATTCCAATGACCTTACTTTGCATTACGTGTTTACGTTTTTTTGGTAACCGTGTAAACATTACCATTAACAAACAAATCCTTACACTTAAAGAGCACCTGATCTCGCAAACACACAAGCATCAAGCCTCCAACAGACAAACAGAGAAAAACTAATTACATTTGTAACTGTTCTATTAGGTTCCTACATCTATGAGCTTTCTTTGATGCACTAATTGTGTCTATTCTAGCTAAAATATCCCTTTTTATATGTATAACTATTCTGGTCGCCTGTACATTTGTGAAGCCCCGTTTTCAATAAAAAAATGGATGAGATTGGGTCCCAGCGGATCTAAACAATCTTATTTTTCTGAACATGGAAGCAGACGGGAGACGAAGATTGAAGTCAGACTTGAGTATGAGACGAGAACTCGCTCATTTTGATCCCCTTGATGTTACCTACCAAATAAAAGGTCTGCTAGGTGTTACTTTCCAAGTGTGATAGACCATTGCTCCCATGTTGCTGCAATCAGTTCTCTTTGGAATTTCTTCCATTTCTTCTTTTTTATGCACTGCAGAACTGTCTTCAAATTTCCTAGCTGCATTTGTGATCCTGCACATTGCTCCACCCCTTGCTTGACTTCCTGAAACCACGGGCATCCACTAAACAAGTGATCAACTATCTCAATAACTTGATAATCACATAAACAGCAAGTCGCCTCTTCTACTGGTATATTCAGCTTTCCCAGTATTTCTTTAGTGAGCAATCTATTATGAACAGCTAGCCACATAATGAACCCGTTTTTAGGCTGTGTCATAAGAGTCCATATTAAATCAACATTGGCCAACTTAGGTTGAGCAATCCTTAATTCCATGTAACTTCTGGTAATAGAGTAGTCTCATGTTGAGGTGAGTCTATATCTGCCCTGGCTGTACCAATTCTGCATTTTGTCAGCTAAAGCTTTTATCTTCCTCCAGTACCAGCTACTATCCGCAGGTGCTTTGTGACATCAGATGTACTCCCCCTTCTTTAAGTATATACCATGTACCCACTTTATCCACAATGAATCTTTATTTACTACCAGTTGCCATACCAATTTACCAACTGCAGTCATATTTCAGATTCTGCATTCTTTAATATTTAACCCTCCAGTCTTCTTAGAGCAACATACTTTTTCCCATGATATTAAAGATACTTTATTCTTATTTTCTGAGCCACCCAATAAGTACTCTCTACACTTCCTATCTACCTCCTTCAACACACTTTGAGGAAGTATAAACACAGAACCCCCAAATTGTATATTGAGAAGAACACTGAATTTTTGATCTGTAACCTCCCAGCATAGGAGAGTTGTTTTGTATATGTCAATTTGATCCTATTATTTATCTTGTCTATCAGTTGTTGGCACTTCAGTTTACTCCACTTTTTTTATGACAAAGGCAAGCCCAAATATTTAATAGGAAACTCTCCCATTGTAAAATCCAGTTATTTCTAGTAGTTGCTCCTTAACTTCTTCTGTCATCCCAGCTAAGAACATACTGGACTTTTTCATATTGGCTATCAACCATGAAGCCTCACTAAAATGCTTCAATGCCTCTAATATTCTTGTCACAGACTTCACCTGTCCTTTGCAAGATATCATGAGATCATCAGCAAAAATTAGATGTGTGAGTTTAAGTTCTTTGCACATTGGATGGAACCTAAAGTCAGGCAGCACACTCATAGTCTTCAAGGTTCTGGATAAGTATTCCATTACTAATACAAATAGTAATGGTGAGGCAGGGTCACCTTGCCTCAGTCCTCTCTTTCCTTAAAAAAACCATGGCTCTTCCCATTTACCTTTTAGTGAAAACATTGTTGTAGTAGCACATGTCATCATCCAGTTAGTGAACTTATCAGGGAAACCAAATCCTCTCATTGCATCCTTCAGAAAAGACCATTCTACCATATCATATGCCTTTCTCAAGTCTATCTTCATTAAGCATCTAGGTGATGTTCTCCTATTATAATGCTTTAACTGATCATGACATATCAATACATTATGCACCGTTGACCTGCCTTGCACAAAAGCAGCTTGGTTCTTTGCCACTAAGTGTGATACATCAACTTTTAGCCTACTACAAAGCATCTTAGAGATACATTTGTAAAGGACATTGCAACAGGATATTGGTCTATATTAGCTTGCAAACTCTGGATTATCAACTTTAGGAACGAGTGCAATAATTCTTGCATTCAGTTGCTTCAATAACCTTTCATTATCAAAGAATTCCAGTATAGCTTCAGTGACTTCCTCTCCAATAATAGACCTGTAGATTTAAAGAAACCACACCCATATCCATCTGGCCCAGGACTCTTGTTGCTATCTATGCTAAACATTGCTTCTTTAACATCTGATTAAATCATCTTGTTGTGGTATGGACAATAAAGGTCCATTCTGAATCATGCTGGTTGATACTCTCACTCGTGAGTTCCTACTGGTGCCCAATATATCTGTATAAAGTTCACAAACATATTAGCTATAACATTAGGATCATTCTGCCAAAGACCCTGCCCATCCTTTAGTTGTGTAGTAGCTTGTTGTAACCTTTTGTGTTTTATGACATAATGGAAATACTTAGTTTTATCATCACCCAATTTCAATCATGTAGCTTCACTTTTCTGCTGCAAATACACCGCAGCCATATAGGATGATTGTCTAAACTTATTATACAAAGTGGCCTCCTCATGTTGTAATTCTCTATTTGTGGGATCATTCTGTAGTCTTTCCTGAACCCATTTAAGTGTCACCCTCTCCACATTTGCCTCAGTCACAATATTACCAAAATGGTCTGAATCTAGCTTCTTTAAATCCTTCTTTAACATCTTAAGTCTGCTGACAATTTTAAACATCTTACAACCTTCTACTTTAACTTCCCATCCTGCCTTCACTAATTCAGCAAATTGAGGATGCTGAGCCCAAGCATTGCTATACATGAACTATCTTCTCATCCCTATTCTCCTATCCCCCAGTGTCACTTTGGCTGGACAATGATGTGATGATCCAAGGGGTCATTTTATGAAGTTAGACTCTGTTCTAGGCTTAATAGCCCTAAAAAAGTTAATTTTTAATACCTCAATTTACGTGCGCAGTCCGGGCGTGAAACCGGAAAGCTTTTATATGAAAATATAAGAAATAATAATTTTTAGAATTAAAAATTTAGTTTTAGTTGACTTGAGTCAACATTTTGAGTATACAGACTCGGATCTGTGTTTCGACGATCCCGGGAGGTCCGAAGTAAAATATGGGACTTGGGTGTATGCCCGAAATTGAATTCCCCGAGGTCCCAAGCCTTAGAAATCAATTTTTGAAAGAAGTTATTTTGCTGAATTATTAATGAAATAAAGAAATAATTTAACGTTTGAAACCGTTGGTATCGAACCCGTATTATGGTTCCGGAGCTCGATATAGGTTTGTTATGATATTTAAGCCTTGTCTGCGAAATTTGGCGAGAATAGGAATTTATTTGACTTGATTCGGATGCCCGGTTGATAAATAGTGAACTTTAAGTGTTCTTGAGAAAAATAATGAGTTTTGAGGTTTAATTCATAGTTTTACATGTTATTTTCATGATTTGATCGCACGAGCAAGTTCGTATGATGCTTTTAGACTTGCGTGCATGTTTGGTTTAGAGCCCCAAGGGCTCGGGTGAGTTTCAAATACGTTTGGGTTGTGTTTGCGCACGTTCTTTCTTATGCTTCAACGTCGATTCTTCAAGCATAAATGATATCATATTGAA
Organism: Nicotiana undulata; assembly: GCA_005239495.1. Taxonomy (NCBI): domain Eukaryota; kingdom Viridiplantae; phylum Streptophyta; class Magnoliopsida; order Solanales; family Solanaceae; genus Nicotiana; species Nicotiana undulata. Next base: position 43,613 of record ML252433.1, read on the forward strand.
CAAATGAACTTCGATTTCTGTTTTGAATGAAGTATTAGATCTGTGTCGTAATTACGGACCCGTAACAAAAAGAATCATCGAATTTGGACATCGTGTGAGGATTTTATGAGCATTTTACTAAGGTTGCCAGATTTTGTTTAGATTAATTACGAAATTGCCATTGACGGCGTATTAAAAATCTGCACTATTTGCAAATATTAAAACCTACATATCTCCTTCATTATAAGGTCAAATTGAGTGATTCAAAAGCCTAACTTGATTAGAATTTCACAAGGAATCCATTGGAGACATAAAAATCGAGTTTCAGGATTGCTTGGCACAAGAAACGAGGCAGAATAGCTGACAGAATAATATATATAAAACGGGCAGACTTCTTCTTCTTCAAATTTTTGAACCCCACAGTTCTAGGAACGAATTTCATCATCAAATATCATCCCCACGTCATAGGTAATCAATTCTAAACTTTACTCTTTCAATTACTCATTGTTTTTCATCACTTTTAAATCAAAAATTAAGAATTTTCATGGTAAAAATTAGGGGTGTTCAAACCGAACCGGAAAACCGTATTCAAACCGAAAAATCAAACCAAACCGATTAAAAAACCCGATTAGGTTTGGTTTGACTTGGTTTGGTATTGAGTAAACAAACCTGAACCAAACCGACATATAAATATACAATTTTTATATATATATTTAAGACTTTATATTGAGTTTTCTTTAAGAAAATATTGAAATATTTGGGATCCTCTCATGTGTTAACCTAAAAGGCGAACATTAACAAAATTATTGTTAGACGACTATGAAAATAATTATCATGTATTACTAAAAAAATTCTCCCATTAAAATATTTTAATAGATCATGTGTTTGTCAACTTTTTCAATATTTACTAAACATATATTCACTTATCAAAACTTTATCTATAACTTTAACAACGTAAGATTGGAATAAAACTCATGTAACAAAAAAAAAACCGAAAACCTGAAAAATTCGACAAAACCGAACCAATCCAAACTGATATAATTGGTTTGGTTTTGATAAAACCCGAACCAAACCGGTCCATGTACACCCCTAGTAAAAATTGAGGTTTTGGGTAGAATTAGGGAATTTTGTAAAAATCGAATATTTACCTCGAATTGAGGTCGGATTTCGAAACTAATTGTATATTTGGGTTCTTGGGTGAATGGGTAAACGTAATTTGGTCCGAACCTCGAGTTTAGACCAAGCGGGCCCGAGGTCGGATTTTCACTTTTTTGAGAAATCTTAGAAAAAATTATAATTTTCAATGAAGTTAGTTCCTTTAGCCTTAATTAATGATATTCAGTTAATTATGATTAGATTCGAGCAAGTTAGAGCAAGATTTTAAAGGAAAAGCTGGAATTGAGTAGTGAGTGGCATGCGAAATTGAGGTAAGTGTTTTGTCTAACTTTGACTTGAGAGAATAGGAATCCCCACTTGTTTGGTATGTGAAATGCATATGTGTGGTGTATAGGTGAGGTGACGAGTATCTATGCACCACCCAATTTACCTGCTAAACATGATCTTTTTCCCGTTCCCAACTTAATTGATGCTTGCCTTAATTGTTCTTTGTTCATTATTGTTTATATGACTAGTTGACTTTGTTATTTTGTTGTTAAATATTACTGTGATTATTTTGAAAAGAGTATTAGTTGTTTATTTGGTTCCCTTGTGGTACAAAACGGTTGAGTAGTTTTGCATATAAATATATATATATATTCATGTTGGTTTCATTTTTGATAATATTGAGGAAGTTATGAGAATTGCAGTTTAACTGTTTTATGATTGTTGAGGTTTACGTGGTTGTTTGGTTTCAATTGATTGTTTCCAATTGTTGTGGCAAGTGTATTAAAAGTGTTGGCTGTTCTCTTGATTTTATCATGGTACGTAAAGACTGAGCTGGGTTGACAACGTTACAGTGTTTACATATATTCTTGTTGGTTTTATTGTGAAATGATATTGGTTGAAACTTACGAGCTATACTGTTTTTTGTTTGAAATTGAGGAAATAAAAGTATTGTGAAAGGCTTGGCCTGAATTGTGAAATTTATGAATAAATTGATATGATATGTCCGGTGGGAGCGGGTTGCACGCCGCAACAAGGAATAATAAGGGTGTACACGTGGGATCGGGTTGCACGCCGCAACAGGAGTAATAAGGGTGATATATTTAGGGAGGAGCAATAAGGGTGGACAGGTGGGAGCGGGTTGCACGCCGCAACAAGGAGCGATAAGGGAGGACATTTATATTTTTTTTACTGATTTTCAAAGAAAAACAAAGATTTGAAAACTTACTATTTTATATTACTATTTTTCATATTTTGGCACAACTTTTATTTAAAGTTGAAGTTTGGAAATTTGGAAACTTATTTGAGAATTGGTTATGGGTGAGGCCTGGAAAAGGCGATTGAGTTATTTCATTATTGTTGCAGTACTTAATTATTTGTTTAGATTTTCTTCTTGCTTTATATTTATTGTCTCAGTTATATTTTCTTGTTCGTGTAGAATTGTTTTATTGCGTTATTGTATATATTATTGTCACAGGTTATATGTTGTTAATGCCCCGCCGTAGCCTCGTCACTACTTCGTCGAGGTTAGGCTCGACACTTACTCAGTACATGGGGTCGGTTGTACTGATACTACACTCTGCACTCTTTTGTGCAGATCCAGGTATCGACCAGCAATAGAGATATTTAGAGCGGCTATTAATTTATTCTAGACACGAGGTATACATGCCGGCGTTCGCAGATCCCGAAAGTCTTCTCTTATAAAATTGTTTTACTATATGCAGAACAGTTACACTATTTCTTTCAGCCCATTATTTATAGTATTTTTTAGTAGTTCATGAATTGTGACACCAGACCCTGGGTAGTTCTAGAGTTACTTATATAATTAGTTTGTGGCTCGATTTATTTAAGTATTTATTATTTTATGTTTTGAATTATTCATTGAAAGTCAGTATCTTAAGTTTATTTTATAATTGTTTATTATGTTTAAATGGATAATCAAAGGTAAATAACTAATCGAACTCTAACATTGGCTTGCTTAGCAAGTGTGGTGTTAGGCGCCATCACGATCCTAAGGACGGAAATTTGGGTCGTGACAAATGATCACTAATACCTTTTGGCAGAAAACTTGCTCTACAAGCTGGCATTATATCCAACCATGTAGTGTTGATGAATATCCAATCTAGCTTTGAAAAAAATTCTCTGATTAGTGTTCTTTGTCATTCCATGTGTAATGATTTCAAGAATGAGGAAACTCTATTAATTCACATTCCTCAATGCATGTGTGAAAGTCTACTACATCAGACCAAGTAACTGGATTCCCACCAATTCTATCTTCTGCTCTCAATACTGAGTTAAAATCACCCAACACCATCCATGGATGCTGACAACCAACATGGTAATCCACTAGACTACTCCGACTTTCCTCTTTGGTATTAAATGCATACACAAATGTCACTGTAAAAGTCATCCGTAATGGTACATATACTACCTCACAAGTGATACTCTGGGCAGTTTTGCAAACAACAACTACATTATAATAATTTGGTCTCCATGTCACCACAGTCCTCCCATTGTAATGTTCCTTCAAATTTGTCACCTTTTTCCATCCACTAAATTCTTTTCCAGTAATCATATCTATATTATTCTGTTTGATCTTAGTTTCCAGTAGACCTACCTGTTCACTATTGCAAAGAAGTTTCACCTCCTTTTGCTTATTGGGGCATTTAAGCCCCTAACATTCCAGCTTATTACGTGTTTACGTTAAATTATATCAATATTTTCATAATTAAGTGATAATATATAGTAGTAAAATGTATACTCCCTCCATTTCATTTTAATTATGTGAATAACTTGTTTGATTAGTTAGTTAGCCGTGAAGTTTTAGAAAATACAAAAGATTTTTGGAACTTATAATAGTCTTAAACAGACATGAGGCTTTTCGTTGCTAGAAAATGATGTAAAAATAAATTTAGAGTAAAATTGTTCAAATATAAAAAAAATTATTTTCAGAATAAATTAAAAAGAAACTAGTGTTACATAAATTAAAATAAAAAGTGCCATTTAATTATGAGGTCGTGGGAGTTATGCAGTAAGATGAGCAGGGACAGAGCTGCCGGGCTTGACGAGATTCCGGTAGAATTTTGGAGGTGTGTGGGTAAAGCAGGTCTGGAGTGCCTGACAAGGTTGTTTGATGTTATTTTCAGGACGAAGAGGATGCCAGACGAGTGAAGATGGACTACGGTGGTTCCGTTGTACAAGAACAAATGTGACATCCAGAGTCGCAACAACTATAAGGGTAGCAAACTATTGAGTCATACCATGGAAGTATGTGAGAGGGTAGTAAAAGCGAGGGTGAGGAGGACGGTGTCTTATCAGACAACCAGTTCGGGTTCATGTCGGGTCGTTATACTACGGAAGCTATCCATCTTATTAGGAGGTTGGTGGAGCAGTACAGGGATAGTAAGAAGGATCTGCACATGGTGTTTATCGATCTGGAGAAAGCATATAACAAGGTTCCTAAAGAGGTTTTATGGAGATACCTAGAGGCAAAAGATGTGCATGTTGCTTAGTCTTATACGGCTAGTGGTCAGTGTTGTGTTTATACTACTCTTTCATTTTTATAGTGCCGGGCCTTATTTGCTGGTCATTATTTCTGTCTTACATCTATTCACTGGTTTTTGTGTTGTTGTTATTATTTCCATGATGGTACTGATATATTGTTTCTTTTCGTCTTCTTGAGCCGAGGGTCAATCGAAAACAACCTTTCTACTCCACCGGGGTAGAAGTAAGGTCTGCGTACACACTACCCTCCCCAGACCCCACTTGTGGGATCATAGTGGGTCGTTGTTGTTGTTGTTGTTGTTGTTGTTGTTGTTGTAAGTGATAAAAGGTGGTGTGCCAATATATATTTTATACAAAAAATTTCAGAAACCACTATTGCTTAGTGGCTATTAACTTCCTATAGCTACCATATATATTATTAATTCTTGTATCTATTATTTAGTTGTTACGCGACTGTATTTGTTTTATTCATGCTACTGTATTCATGAATACAACAACGGAATTTGCCTAAAAATAGGGGAATCCAGATGTGCGACTGTATTCGCGCTACTCATGTATTCATGAATACAGTATCAGAATTCGCCTAGAAAATTGGTGAATCCAGTTGTGCGACTATATTCGATGTATTCACGCTATTGTATCCATGAATATAGTAGCAAATTTTGCCTAAAAATAAGGTAGTCCAGCTATTTAATAACGGAAAGAGGATCAATTCACGTGTATCGTTCCTAATTTAACTCAACAAAATTAATTCTAAATAAATTTTTCTGCAATGTGTATTCGTTGTATTCACGTTATTGTATTCATGAATACAGTAGCGAAAATCCAGCTACACGGCTGTTAGAATACATTAGCGGAATTGACCGAAGAGCAAGTCAATCTCGATTAATTTACTCTCGATTAGTTGCACCAACACAAATCAAAAAGTTCATACTAATTTACTTTCTTCTTTTTTAGACAAATCATCCCAACTTGTTCCACTATATATTGATTCATTGTGGCTTTTCGAGTTTTAAGACAAAGATAACCGTGAAAAAATGAAAATGGCAAACACCAATTCGGCAAACAATATGTTTTTCTCTACGAGGCTTAGCAAAAAATGAAAAAAAAAATCGAGGGAAAGGAAAAGGAAGAGGGGAAAACTGATCGCGAGAGGGGAGAGAGAGAGGGTTGTCGTCGAAGCACCGTGCTGCCCGGAGAAGGGGCTTTTCCAGCGAGGAGAGGAAGAAAAGAGAGAAAGAAGCCAGACGGGCTTAAAAAGAGGCTCCGACAGAATTTGCCGGAGATTTGAAAAAATAAATAAGAAGTTCGACCGTTTCGGTCGCACATGAGGTCAACGCAGTCAGACCTCGTTTTAATAAATTCTTGCGACCGAATTGGTCGCAAATTTTTTAATTATATTTTTTGTTCAATCTTTCTAACCAATTCAGACGCTAATGCCTTTGCGGTATTTTTCACCAAATTTTACAACAAATATAGACGGAGTATCTGCTGTAAACATTAATAAAAATTGAAAAATATATTTCTCAGCCATTCTGTTGGAAATTTCCATCTACTTTTTTTGGTCGGAATATCTCGGTCGAAAATGAGCCGTTTTTTAGTAGCGTGATAACTGAAATAATTTGATGAATCACTCCAAATTTGAAGCTGGCATTTAAATGAGAAATTAAAATATGAAAACTATATTGAACAAAAATATGAAAGTTAGAGTAATTCATTAGTGTTTTTGTTAAATTGGAAATATGTAAGCTTTGTAAGAAAGAATTTAATACTCCATTTTTTAATTCATATGAAAAATAGATATCTTATTTTATTCTTGGAATTGACCATTCGACAAAGTATAAGATAAAATAGTATTGTTTACCCGTAAAACAATACAATTGAATTTATAACGTGGTTTATAGACAAGTGAACCAATTTGATCCCAAAATGATAAATAGATTTAATAAAATGCAAAACTTAGCGTTGAAAACGATATAAGACATCAACTAGCTTGGTCCGAGGAGCAGAGTTTCCAGAAGCAACAATATGAATATCAATGAATAAGAAATGAAATGTTATAGAGCTTTTGAATAGTATATAGCGTAAGTTTGTCAGAAAATTCGTCTCCTTACAATGACTGTTGCTTATAGTTGTACATTGGGAACAAGGTCCTAGAATCAAGCCCCTCTTAAATGACAATTAGGGGGCTTTTGCATAATGTGTAACGGCAGACTATAATGCAAAAATTCTCTATAACAGGTTGTGTACTTAATATTGCAGAATATTCTTCATGAATATTGTCTTCATTAGCAATATTACCTTCGGGGGTTTTCCGGTGCCAACCGAAGCTGCTGCCCCTATCTTAGTTTCCACCTATCTCGCTTTCCACCGGTGTCCGGTTCTACGTGTCGCTCTATTATACAAGTATTTAATACAAATCAATTTTACCCAATACAGATAGTATCTCTGCTTTTCGGTGGCACATCTTTGTGTCATCGGAAAGTTGGTGAAGATACCTTTCTTTGGCAAAAAATTTTCTGATCTTCTATGAAAAGTTTCTGGCGCTTGATTAGATGCACGTCTCTCTATATTTAATGCCCCGAACACGCGTCACTCCACAATTTAGCAATACTTTCGCTGATTCTTGAGGTAATCATGGACACGATTTTAACCGCCTATTTCTTTACATATACGCCTCCTTCTTCTTCTTTTACATTTCACAATTTTTTTGAACTCTCTCAACTTTTCTAACTCGATTTTCTCTTGCTTTCACTCTTCTTTAGCCTTCTTCTTAAAAGAATTCTTATTTCCTTCTGCTAATGCGTCCTCCTCTGAGGACTCCATCTCTTCAAAAAATAAAGAAAGCACCAATGATGCTGCCCCTCTTACGGTGAACACCATTATCCCCAGAAGGTTCAGGACAACCAAGGATTTTAAAGAGAAGTTTCCTTCGATTAAATCCTGCACATGGGATGTTAGTGTGTATACTTCTTTCATCCGTCCTTCTAGCATTCCTACTGTGAAGGAGGGTTGTGGTTTCATGATTTGAACATCATTTCTTCCGATCTGGCGGCGCGAGTAACCTTCCCAAAAAAAGGTTTTACATACATTCACACGTATCCCTCCACTTTAAGGCCCATTCTCATTGAGCAAGAGACTTGACCCCATAATCTTGGAGTTTTGCTGGTATCAAGTCGTCTTGGCACATGTAAGCCCCTCTGTGTGGAGGACGGTAGCTTGTGTACATGAAACATATACCATATAAATAAACTACTACACTTAACATATTCATGTGTTTGTTTAGTCACTATCGTCTATTATTCTGCGCTTCAACCACTTAAATTTCTCTTCCAACCTATGTTTTTCTTCTCCTGGCACTTTTAGTTTCTCCTTCACTACCGTAAGTTGTTCTTGTATTTTAAAGATTCGGAGTCCGTATTCACCGGTCCATATTCCAAATATTTAGCAAACATAATTGTAGTATTCCTAGTTAATGGGTTCATCATACCATTCTTCAAATCCACATTGATTTTCGTCCTACCAATGAGAATTATAACACAACATTATCAATTAACATGTTATATAAAAAATATTAACAAATATTTTTCAAAAATTAATAACTTACAATTTGTTGACAGATCCAGCATCTGTGACCCGAATTGTAAGTTGACCAACATGGCTTCAAAATTACATGTTTGCCACAGTAATACCTTGGTACGTCATTGCATCCGAACATTTCGTAATGCTAGAAAAATGAAAAAGTAATGAACCCCCCCCCCCCTTCTCTTGTAGCAATTTAGAAATTAGGTTCCATTTCCTTATGTAGTAACCGAAAAAACTCCCAAATATTTTTTAATTATTTTTCTAGTTATATATATATATATATATATATATATAACACAATAATAATGAAACATTGACACTGGATAACAACACGCAAGAAGAATTGGCAATTTATTGGCCATAAATTATTTTGGCAAAGACATCTCTCAAAAAATTAGCATTATATAACCAAATTTAAAAAAACCTACTTCCTATTTATCTCTCTCTATAACCTCCCTCCCCCTTTCTATAATCTATGTATCTTCTTCTTTTCCCTCTCTCTTTCTTTCCTTATATTTCCTTTTCTATCTCTTCTCTAGCTCTCATAGTTTAGCAAAAATTATTGCAAATTATGCAAAAAAAAAAAAAAAAAAAAAAAAATTTAAGGAGTAGGATGAAAAGGTAAGGTTGATCTCACATCAGAAAAAATCAAAAGCAAAAACTTAGAGAGAAAAAATACATTTCAACTTTGTTTTTCTTCTCTTTTTTTTTTGGGTTGGATTGAACGAGTGGTGTGATTGAAATTCTACAAAATTTGAGCAAGATTAGAAGTGATTTGGACTAGTTTCAGGTAAAAATCAGACCTAAAAATCCAATTGCGACATGTTTTTATCATGTTGTATATCGTGTACATCAGTGTATATCACACACATGTTTTCTGGACGTCTACGTATATCACTTTGTATATTGTCACGACCCTAAATCCTAACAGGCCGTGATGGCACCTATCGTGGAACTAGGCTAGCCAACCATCACATTGCTACGCTTTTGTTAAATTAAAATAGTTCACAATTAAATAATAAGCAAACAACCACATCATAATTTATAGAAATAAGTCTTAACGTCCCAATAATAGTCTAACAACCTCCCAAGAACTAAAGTCAATAGTCATGAGCATCTAAGAATAAATAAATCTAACTCTGCTAAAAATATAACATATGTCTCTGAATCAAGTGCTAAACCAAATAAGGAAGGGAAATGGAGAAGCTGTGGACGCTGAACAGCTACCTCAAAATCCCGTGACTGCTGCTAACGAACATGCGTCAGCTACTGGTGCGAGCTCGTACCTGGATCTATGCACAGAGGCACAGGGAGTCTTTATGAGTACGCCAACTCAGTAGTAATGAAAATAAATCACAGTCTGAGTAATATAAACACACAGAACAGGTACACAATTCCACAAACAAGTAAAACACCAAGTCACCACGTAGTATTCATCAAATAATGAGTTCGAAATCAGTTTCCAGAAAACCTTTGAAACAAGTGCAATATCAGTATATCTCAGTAAAATTTCCAGTAAAACCAGTGTGAAAACGAAGTAAATCATAGTTTGAAAACTCAGTAAAATCTTTCATAAAACTGCCCCTCGGGCCAAAATCATTTATCGTAACCATCGCCCATCAGACATCCTCACAATCACTCTGCCCATCAGGCATCCTCACAATCACTCTGCCCATCAGGCATCCTCACAGTCACTGTTCATAAGCCCCGCGGGCATCACTCATTCGGTATCGGCGCTCACTGGGGGTGTGTTATAGACTCCGGAGGGGCTCCTACAGCCCAAGCGCAATAATAAGCCACAACATGGCATAATTCACACACAATATAGGCCCGCAACCTCACACATATCATATCATCCTCACAATACAGGCCAGCAGCCTCACTCAGTCAGACGCTCTCAAATTGCCCTTCAGGCCATAAATATACCGGGTTCTCGACCCAAAAA
>MDKH01187114.1:0-18505 GCA_005239495.1 Nicotiana undulata
TACCCGGACATAACAATAATAGCCGCTACGTACGGACTCTCATCACTTGGCGCGTACGTAGCCGCCAAACAAGTCAAAAATAGAATGTACATCACCTATGGGGACGATTACCTCTTACAAGGTTAGAAAGGAGACTCACCTCGTGTCGAATCTACCCCTCGGACCACAATTGCGCCCGAAACTCCGAATTTTATACCCGAGGACTTGCAACTAGTCAAAATATATATAATAACATTAATGCATGTACAATGTGATAACTCATCTTAGTTATTCAATAAAATCGCTATTCTTGAAGAATTCTCAATTTCCAACCCCGGCCTCTCATGGCCAAATTCCGGAAATTTTCGAAGGAATGAACTACCCGAAGCCTAAGGATCGTAATTACATAATTTATTTAGGAATTTTTGGCTAAAAATGAAGTTTCACTATTTTCCCAAAACCCCACATTTTTCTATCAATTCCTATGAATTTTAAGATAATTGGAAGAGGATTTTATTTGAATTTGATGTTAAAAGTCATGAAAAACGGACTAGGAATCACTTACCTTGATGAGTTTGAACTTGGGCAGTCCTTTCCCTAGCTTGGAGGAGCTCTAATGGAGGTTGGGTATTGAATAATGAAGTAGAATCCCGTAATTGGACATTTAAGTAGTGCCCAAGAAAACCTTCACTGCGATCGCGACACCGGGCCTGCGATCGCAGAAGGCCAACTGGCCGGACCTCTGCGATCGCGGCAGAGGTCCTGCAATCGCGAAGAACAATTGGCAAGACCTCTGCGATCGCGACAGTGGTCCTGCGTTCGCGTAGGACAAACTCACCCGGTCCAGATGCTACTCAATGCGATCGCAAGAAACGGGCTGCGATCGCGAAGGTGTGGAACCTAGACCTCTGCGATCGCAAAGGGGAAGCTGCGATCGCATAGAGCAATCGACAGCCCAGCAAAATCCTTCTCCGCGATCGCAACCCACCTTCTACGATCGTAGAGAAGGAAACCAGACAGTAGATTTTCTGGTTTTCTAACTTAGCTCGCGGGGGTCCAAAACACACCCGAGCCCCTCGGGACCCCGTCCAAAAGCACCGGCAAGTCTGTATTCGTGATACGGACTCGCTCGAACTCTCGGAACATGAAAAACAACAACGGAACTCGAAATCAAACCCCAAAACCAAATTAATCAAACTTAAGAACTTTGAAATTCTAGAATTCACTTCAACGCGCCGAACTGGCCTAAACTACTCGGAATGACTTCAAAATTTGCAGACTAGTTATAAATGACACAACGAAACTAGTCCCAGTCTTGGAATTTCAATCGAACCTCGGGAACATAAAATCACATTCCAAACCAAATTTCAAATTCTATGAGATTTCTCAAAACTTCATTAACTCCAAATTTTTCCTCATTTTATCCGAAACCAATCAAATGAAGTCCGTTTTACACCAAATTTCACAGATAACTTATATAATACATATTGAACCTGTTCCGGGCTCCGAAATCATAATACGGGCCCGGCAGCACAGGTTTCACATCAAGGTTCATTTTCATAAGCCTTTAATATTTTCATAAAATAATTTTCTTTAAAAATTCATTTCTCGGACTTGGGTCCTCGGAATTCCATTCCGGGCATACGCCCAAGTCCCATATTTTCCTACGGACCTTCCGGAACCGTCGGATCATGGATCTGGGTCCGTTTACCAAAAATGTTGACCAAAGTCAAGTTTATTCAATTAATTATCACAAATTTAACTCTTAATCAATTTTTTTTTCATACAAAGGCTTCCCGGCTACGCGCCCGGGCTGCGCACGCACATCGAGGTGAGATTAATGGAGGCTTTTGGGCCTCGAAACACAGTCCAAATTAGATGCACATAAGATGACCCCTTTTTGGGTCATCACATATGGAGCATTGAAGTACAATTAAAAGCTTATGGACTAAATTGGGAACCCATTTGGGGATCGAAGGAGGTTAGCGCGCTTAAAAAGAAGAACGAAAAAGGCTGCAAAAAATTGGCCTGGTGCGCAATTGGTGCGCGGCCGCGCACTGGGCCGCGCATGTCAGGCAGAAACTGGCCAAAGTGTGCGGCCAGATGCACAATCACCTGCCCAGGTGCGCGGCCGCACAAGTGCTTCCGAAAAAAATAGTCCAAGGCTCATTTTGTAATTCCATAGGCGACCAGCCTTGACTTATATGAAGCCCAGCTCGCCCAAAATGAGGGTATCTCTATTTTTAGAGAACTTTGAAGGCAAGAACAGGCAAGGAGCGAGACGGAACATTAGGAAACTAGTTATTATCTTTCTTTCTCCCTTGTTTATCATTGATGATGAATTCTTATGATGTGATTGTGAAAACAAGTATGAGTAGCTAAAATCTTTGTTCTAGGGTTTGATGGAACCTCTTGGAGGATGAATCTTTGTTGTGTTAGATATAAATTTTCCATTGATTACAAGGCCATCATGCGGCCTCCCCTCCTCCTCCCAAAAAGACAAGTGGTCCGCCACTTAGTTTTTACTTCCTTTTTGCTCTCGGATGTCTATATCAAACTCTTGGACCAAAAGCACCCATCTCATCAACTTGGATTTGGAATCTTTCTTGATCATAAGGTAACGAAGTGCCGCATGCTCCGTGTGGACAATAACTTTGTACCCATCAAGTACGGGCGGAACTACTCAAAAGCAAATGCAATGGCAAGGAGCACTTTTTTGGTCACAGTGTAATTGACTTGGGCATCATTCATAGTCTTGCTAGTATAGTAGAGCGGATGAAAGATCTAGTTGATACGTTGCCCAAAACTGCTCCAACCGCCACATCACTAGCGTCACACATGAGCTCAAACGGAATACTCCAATTCGGAGCGGTGATAATGGGAGTAGTTGTCAACTTGAACTTGTGAAATTCAAATGCTCTCTTGCAATCATCATTAAAGTTAAATTTAACATCTTTCTCCAAAAGCTTGCACAAGGGGTTCACCACTTTAGAAAAATCCTTTATGAAGCGCCAGTAGAAACGTGCATGACCCAAGAAACTTCTCATGCCCTTCACGGATGTTGGTGTCACGACACAAATTCTCAACCTTAGGGATCTTGATGGCGCCTAACACCACGCTTTCTAGGCAAGACAATGTTAGAGTTCGATTAGCTATTTACCTTTGATTATCCATTTAAACATAATAAACAATTATAAAATAAACTTAAGCTACTGACTTTCAATGACTAATTCCAAACATAAAATAATAAACACTTAAATAAACCGAGCCACGAACTAATTATATAAGTAACTCTAGAACTACCCTAGGTTCTGGTGTCACAATTCACGAACTACGAAAGAATACTACAAATAATGGGCTGAAAGAAATAGTGTAACTGTTATGAATATAATAAAATAATTTAATAAAAATAGGAGAAGACTCTCGGGATCTGCGAACGCCGGCAGATATACCTCGTGTCTCCGAATAAATGAATAGCCGCTCTAAATATTTCTATTGCTGGTCGATACCTGGATCTGCATAAAAGAGTGCAAAGTGTAGTATCAATACAACCGATCCCATGTACTGAGTAACTGCCCAGCCTAACCTCGACGAAGTAGTGACGAGGCTACGGCGGGGCATTAACAACATATAACCTCTGACAATAATATATACAATAACGCAATAAAATAATTCTACACGAACAAGAAAATATAACTGAGACAATAAATATAAAGCAAGAAGAAAATCTAAATAAATAATTAAGTACTACAACAACAATGAAATAATTCAGTCGCCTTTTCCAGGCCTCAACCATAACCAATTCTCAAATAAGTTTCCAAATTTTCAAACTTTAACTTTAAATAAAAGTAGTGCCAAAATATGAAAAATAGTAATATAAAATAGTAAGTTTTCAAATCTTTGTTTTTCTTTGAAAATCAGTAAAACAAATATTAATGTCCTCACTTATCTCTCCTTGTTGCGGCGTGCAACACGCTCCACCTCTCCACCCTTATTGCTCCTCCCTAAATATATCACCCTTATTACTCCTGTTGCGGCGTGCAACCCGATCCCACCTGTCCACCCTTATTACTCCTTGTTGCGGCATGCAACCCGCTCCCACCAGACATATCATATCAATTTATTCATAAATTTTACAATTCAGGCCAAGCCGTTCACAATACTTTTATTTCAAATATTTCGAACAGAAAATAGTATAGCTCGTAAGCTTCAACCAATATCATTTCACAATAAAACCAACCAGAATATATGTAAACACCGTAACGCTGTCAACCCAGCTCAGTCTTTATGAACCATGATAAAATCAAGAGAACAACCAACACTTTTAATACATTTTCCACAACAATTGGCAACAATCAATTGAAACCAAACAACCACGTAAACCTCAACAATCATAAAACAGTTAAACTGCAATTCTCATAAATTTCTCAATATTATCAAAAATGAAACCAACAGGAACATATATATATATATATATATATCGTAAAAACAATGCCAAACTACTCAACTATTTTGTACCATAAGGGAACCAAATAAACAACCAATACTCTTTCCAAAATAACCACAGTAATATTTGACAACAAAATAACAAAGCCAACTAGTCATAGAAACAATAATGAACAAAGAATAATTAGGCCAAGCATCAAAAGGGAACGGGAAAGGGATCATGTTTATCAGGAAAATTGGGTGGTGCATAAATACTCGTCACCTCACCTATACACCACGTCCATGCATTTCACATAGCAAACAAGTGGGGATTCCTATTCCCTAAAGTCAAAGTTAGACCAAACATTTACCTCAATTTCGTAGGCCACTCACTGCTCAATTACAGCTTTTCCTTTAGAATCTTGCTCTAACTTGCTAGAATCTAATCATAATTAACTCAATATCATTAATTAAGGCTAAAGGAACTAGCTTTATTGAAAATTACAATATTTTCTAAGTTTTCTCAAAAAAAAGTAAAAACCCGACCCCGGGCCTGCTTGGTCCAAACTCGGGCTTCCGACAAAATTACGTTTACCCATTCACCCACGAACCCGAATATACAATTAGTTTCGAAATACGACCTCAATTCGAGGTAAAGATTCGATTTTTACAAAATTCTCTAATTCTACCCAAAAGGGTTAGAATTGATTACCAACAACTTGGGGATGAAATTTGATGAAGAAAATCGTTCTTAGGGCTATGGGGTTCGAAAATTTGAAGAAGAAAAAATATGGCCGTTATATATATATTTTTCTTCTGCTATTATTCCTCGTTTCTCGTGCCAAATGATCCTGAAACTCGATTTTTATGTCTGCAATAAATTTCTTGTGGAGTTCTAATCAAGTTAGGCTTTTAAATCACTCAATTTAACCTTATAATGAAGGAGATATGTAGGTTTTAATGTGATGACCCACAAGGTCCTTCTATGTTAATTTAGCTAAATCTGTGTTCCGAGGCCCCGAAAGCCTTCGTAAATCTTACCTCCATATGCGTGCACAGCCCGCGCGTGTAGCCGGGAAGCTTTTATGTGACAACTTGATGAAAAGTTGAAATTTATAATAATTAATTGATTAAAATTGAATTTGGTCAACATTTTTGCTAAACGGACCCGGACACGTGATTTGACGGTCCCGGAGGGTCCGTAGGAAAATATGGGACTTGGGCGTATGTCCGGAATCGAATATCGAGGTCCCAAGCCCGAGAAATGAATTTTTAAAGAAAATTATTTTCTGAAAATAATGACGACTTTTGAAAATGAATTTTTATGTGAAACCTGTGTTACCGGGTCCGTATTATGGTTCCGGAGCCCGGAAGAGATTTAATATGTGTTATATGAGCTATCTGTAAAACGGACTTGGTTTGACGTGTTTCGGATCAAAAATGGAAAATTTGATAGTTTACGAAGATTGAGAAAATTCTATGGATTTTGAAGTTTAATTCATAGTTTTGATGTTAGTTTGGTGGTTTCATTACTCGAACAAGTCCGTGGGATGATTTAGGACTTGCTGGAACGCTCGATTTGAAGTTCCGAGGGCTCGGGTGGGTCCCGGGTAGGTCCCGGGGTGTCCTTAGGCTAAACTATACATGTTGCAGGTCCGAGGGGTCAGTTCTCTAAACCCACAACCGCGGTCCACGGTCCATTTTTCGCAGGCCGCAGTGGGGGACCTGAGGGGGAGCTTCGCGGTCGTGTTTTCGCGGTCCGCGGTGGAGGGGCTGGGTCACTGGTCCAACTTCGGAGGCTTATATCTTTTTATCTACAAGGAATTATGAGATGATTCAAAAACAAAAGTTGTAGATCTTCGTGTCTCGTTTCTAGAAAGGTAAAGAACACGTAATTTGGACGTCACTCGAAAAAGGTATCGCCAAAATACTAAAGCATGTCACTGCAGTCATATTTCTCGATTTCTTCAGCTTTCCTTGTCATTTGATACCGCGGCCGCGGTCGTTTTTTCGCTGACCGCGGTGGGGGACCAGAAATGGGTATAAGTATACGGGAATTTCAGTTATTATCATATTTTAAAGCCCTAAAAACATAAGAGGCGGTTTTCCAAACACTCCTTCTTCTCCAAAACATTTGTAAGTGATTTCTAACTCATTTTCTTTACTCCTTAACTTCTTTTTACAAGATTTCACGCTAGAATCTAGGCCTAAAATCCTAAAATCAAAGTAGAAATTAGGGGTTGTGGGTAGAGTTAGGGTTTTTGGGATTTTGGGTAATTCAACCTCAATTTGGGGTCGAATTTCAAAACAAATTATATATTTGAACTTGTGGGGGTATGGGTAATCGGGTTTTGGTCCGAGCACCGTGTTTGGACCAAGCGGGCCCGGGGTCGAATTTTGGTATTTTTGGAAGAATGCTAGGAATTGTATAATTAGGCTATGGGATTGTATTAATGAGTCATTATTGATGCTAATAAGTTAATTATATCTAGATATTGTCGTTTCAGAGTTGAATTCAAAAGGAAAGGCGGTATTAGAAGCTTGAATTGCTATTCTTGGACCCGAGGTAAGTGTCTTGCCTAACTTTAGTGAGGGAATAGGTATTGTGCTCTATGTGTTATATATTTATCATGTTCAATGCATAGGTAAGGTGACGAGTACCTATGCATTGTGTGTCAAAGTATGCCCGTGAGTCCATTTTTGATTAATTCCTTGTTATTGCCTCAATGATTATTGTGTTATGAAGTAGTTCATTTGGGAAGTTATGTCCTCGTACGGAATTGGTTATAGCTGAGACCCTTGTCGGGCAACTGTGTTTGACTTTGATTGTTATTCCCCGTGTCGGGTGGTTGTGAATTGGCGTGCCAATTGAATTCTAAATACTAATTAAGTCTCTAATTACTCTTTCGCAGATGGAGAGAATGCATGCTTCCTCATCGACCGATCAGCAGCCCGACCCTCCTATTGTAGCTTCTACGAGGGGCCGAGGCCAAGGCCGTGCTAGAGGCTGAGGCAGAGCTAGAGCAGCGGCTCCAGTTGAGGACCCACAGGTAGATTATGCCGGTGAGGTTCGTGCTCAGACAGTCCCAGTTGGACCAGCTTAGGTCCCAGAGGGGTTCATTGCTACCCCGATGATTCAGGACGCTCTAGTCCGCCTGGTGGGACTTATGGAGAGTGTGGCTCAGGCCGGTCTTCTTCCTATTGTAAGCTGGATCTCAGGCTGGGGGAGGGAACCAGACTCCTGTTATTCATACCCCAGAGCAGGTTGCAACTCAATTTCAGACTCCAGCACTTCAGACAGCTGGAGAAGCTCAGCTGGGTATTGTGGCACCAACAGCCGAGGGTGCAGCTATGTTAGCAAATGCTCTATGGAGACTAGATCGGTTTACCAAGTTATTCACTACCACTTTTACTGGTGCACCGTCAGAGGATCCACAGGATTACTTGGACATATGTCACGAGGTTCTTCGGAACATGGGCATAGTGGAGTCCAATAGAGTTGACTTTGCTACTTTTTGGTTATCTGGCACAGCCAAGACTTGGTGGAGAGACTATTGCTTGACCAGACCAGCTGGGTCTGCACCTTTGACTTGGGCTCAGTTCTCCGAGCTATTCTTGGGGAAGTTTCTTCCCGTTACTCAGCGAGAGGATCTTAGGAGGCAGTTTGAGCGCCTCTAGCAGGGATCTATGTCTGTTACTAAGTACGAGACCAAGTTCATCACGCTAGCCAGGCATGCACTTATGATTCTTCCCACTGACCGTGAGAGAGTGCGGAGATTTATTGAGGGCTTAGCTCAGCCCATCAAACTCCAGATGGCCAGGGAGTCAGGTACTGATATTTCATTCCAGGATGCGGCCGATGTGGCTAGGAGGATTGAGATTATTCTGTCACAGGGAGGTGGTCAGGGGGCTGACAAGAGGCTCCGTCACTTTGGTAGATTCAGTGGAGCCTCATCCGGAGGCAGGGATTCTTACTATAGGGGTCATCCACCGCGACCTTTCCAGTCAGCACTTCAGGTATCTCACCGTGCACCGCCAGCTCCTGTTAGTGCACCACCAGCCCCTATCAGTGCACCGCCACTTCAGAGCTACCAGGGTGGTTATCAGGGGCAGTTCCAAAGTCATCAGCCACATCAGCAGAGACCTTGCTATTCTTGTGGGGTTCATGGGCACATTGCGAGGTATTTCCCCATGATTTCGGGTAGTTCTCAGTATCAGGGTACTCGCGCCATGGTCCCCGCAGCAGGTGCACCCCGACCCCCTCAGCCAGCTAGGGGTGGTGGTCGTGGTGCTAGGGGTGGAGGTCAGACTCATAGAGGTGGAGGGAAGGCCATGAGAGGTAGAGGTCAGCCCGTAGCAGGTAGACCCAGAGATGTGCAGGGTGCAGGGGCTCAGCCCGGTGTTATGCTTTTCCTGCTCGTCCTGATGCTGAGGCTTCTGATGCAGTTATTACAGGTACGGTTTCAGTTTGCAGCCGATAGGCTTCTGTTTTATTTGATATGGGTTCTACATTCTCCTATGTGACTTCATATTTTGCCTCTTATTTGAGCATTCCTAGTGATTCTTTGAGTACTTTTGTGTATGTGTCTACCCCGGTGGGTGATTCTATTATGGTAGATCGAGTATACCATTACTGTTTAGTCGTTATTGGGAGTTTGGAGACTCAGGTTGATCTTTTGCTTCTTGATATGGTCGACTTTGATGTTATATGTGGGATGGATTGGCTATCTCCCTATCATGCTATTCTGGACTGTCATGCCAAGACAGTGACCTTAGCCCTGCCAGGAGTACCTCATTTAGAGTGGAGAGGGACTCTTAGTCATTCTTATGGTAGAGTTATTTCTTATATGAAGGCTCGGCGCATGGTCGAGAAGGGTTGTTTAGCCTATTTGTCCTATGTTCGTGATTCTAGTGCCGAGGTTCCTTCTATAGAGTCTGTGCTTGTGGTTCGCGTGTTCCCAGAGGTATTCCCTGCTGACCTACCGGGTATGCCACCCGACAGGGATATTGACTTTTGTATTGAGGTAGCTGAGGGCACTCAGCCTATTTCCACTCCCCCGTATCGTATGGCCCCGCCACAGTTGAAGGAGTTGAAGGATCAGTTGCAGGATTTGTTGGGTAAAGGCTTCATCAGGCCTAGTGTTTCTCCTCGGGGTTCTCCCATGTTGTTCGTGAAAAGGAAAGATGGCTCTATGAGGATGTGCATTGACTACCGGCAATTGAATAAGCTTACTATCAAGAACAAGTATCCTTTGTCGAGGATTGATGACTTATTTGACCAGCTTCAGGGTGCTACGGTGTTTTCCAAGATGAACTTGAGATCTGGTTACCATCAGCTGAGGATTAGGGCTTCTGATGTCCCTAAGACAGTTTTTCGCACTCGTTATGGGCACTATGAGTTTTTGGGGATATCTTTTGGGTTGACTAATGCCCCCGCTGCTTTTATGGAGTTGATGAATCGGGTATTCAGGCCTTATCTGGACTCATTCGTGATCGTGTTTATAGATGATATCTTGATTTATTCTCGTAGTCGAGAGGAGCACGAGCAACATCTTCGGGTTGTTCTCCAGACTCTAAGAGATCGGCAGTTGTACGCCAAGTTCTCCAAGTGCGAGTTTTGGTTGACTTCAGTTGCATTTCTAGGCCATGTGGTTTCATCAGAGGGTATTTAGGTAGATCCCAAGAAGATTTCAGCAGTTAGAGATTGGCCAAAGCCCACGTCAGCTATGGAGATTCGGAGTTTCTTGGGCTTAGCAGGTTACTATTGCCAATTTGTGGAGGGCTTTCCATCTGTCGCAGCCCCGAAGACCAGGTTGACCTAGAAGTGTGCTCAGTTCAGGTGGTCCGAGGAGTGTGAGGCGAGATTTCAGAAGCTCAAGACAGCATTGACCACAGCACCAGTGTTGGTATTGCCCATAGGTTCAGGTCCGTATACCGTGTATTGTGATGCGTCACGGGTTGGGCTCGGTGCGGTATTGATGCAGGAAGGCAGGGTCATAGCCTATGCATCTTGTCAGTTGAAGATTCACGAGAAGAATTATCCAGTTCACGACTTGGAGCTTGCAGCTATTGTTCATGCCTTGAAGATTTGGAGGCACTATTTGTATGGGGTACCGTGTGAGGTATTCACTGATCACAAGAGTTTGCAATACTTGTTTAAGAAAAAGGAGTTGAACATGAGGTAGAGAAGGTGGTTAGAGTTGCTGATGGATTATGATATTACTATTCTCTACCATCCGGGGAAGGACAATATGGTGGCCGATGCTTTGAGTCGGAAGTCAGTTAGCATGGGTAGTCTTGCCTATTTATCAGTTGGAGAGCGACCTCTTTCTTTGGATGTTCAGGCGTTAGCCAACCGAATTGTGAGGTTGGAGGTTTCTGAGGGTGATAGTGTTTTGGCTCGTACCGTCGCTCATTATTCATTGTATGATCGTATTCGTGCCATGCAGTATGATGATCGTTGTTTATGTGCTCTTAGAGATACGGTTCGGCACGGACGTGCCAAGCAGGTCACAGTTGATGCCGAGGGAGTTTTGAGGCTGCAGGGTCATATTTGTGTACCCGATGTGGATAGCATTCATGAGTTGATACTGCAGGAGGCCCATAGTTCTAGGTATTCCATTCATCCGGGTGCCGCAAAGATGTACCAGGACTTGCGGCAGCATTATTGGTGGTGTAGGATGAAGAAGGATATTATAGCTTATATAGCTCAGTGCTTGAACTGTCAGCAGGTTAAGTACGAGCACACGAGACCCGGTGGTTTGATGTAGCAGATTCAGCTTCCTGAGTGGAAGTGGGAGCGTATCACCATGGACTTTGTAGTTGGGCTCCCACGGACTCAGAGGATGGTTGATGCAGTTTGGGTCGTTGTGGATAGGCTGACCAAGTCGGCGCATTTCATTCCAGTATCAGTGTCGTATTCAGCAGAGAAGTTGGCAAAGATTTACATGAGAGAGATTGTCAGATTGCATGGTGTGCCCATATCCATTATATCAGACCGAGGTACTCAGTTCACCTCCCATTTCTGGGAGTATTTCAGCGAGAGTTGGGCACACAGATTGATTTGAGCACAACATTTCCTCGTCAGATGGATGGACAGTCCGAGCGTACTATTCAGATTTTAGAGGATATGTTGCGGGCCTGCGTCATTGATTTTGGAGGTTCATGGGACCAGTTCTTGCCTTTAGCTGAGTTTGCCTACAACAACAGCTATCAGTCGAGCATTCAGATGGATCCGTATGAGGAGTTTTGTGGTAGACGGTGTCGGTCTCCAGTTGGATTGTTTGAGCTGGGAGAGGCTAGATTGTTGGGTTCTGAGTTAGTCCAGGAGGCCTTGGACAAGGTGAAGATTATTCAGGATAGACCTCGCACAGCTCAGTCTAGGTAAAAGAGTTATGCAGATCGCAGAGTTCGAGACTTGGCTTTCATGATAGGAGATCAGGTGTTTCTTAGAGTGTTGCCAATGAAAGGCGTGATGAGGTTCGGGAAGAAGGGCAAGTTGAGCCCTAGGTACATTGGCCCATTTGAGATTTTGGACAAGGTAAGAGAGGTGGCCTACAGACTCGCTTTGCCACCGCATTTATCAGCCGTACATCCCATGTTTCATGTATCCATGCTCCGTAGGTACATTGCAGATCCATCTCATGTTCTTGACTTCAGCGGTGTCCAGTTGGACCAGGATTTGACTTATGTGGAGGAGCCGGTAGCCATATTAGCTAGGCAGGTTCGTCAGTTGAGATTGAAGAGTTATCCTTCGGTTCGTGTTCAGTGGAGAGGTCAGACTGCCGAGCCAGCTAACTAGGAGTCCGATTCCGATATGCGGAGCCGTTATTCCCATCTTTTCTCGGACTCAGGTACCTTTCTATGTCCGTTCGAGGACGAACGTTTGTTTTAGAGGTGGAGATTGTGATGATCCACAAGGTCCTTCTATGTTAATTTAGCTAAATCTGTGTTCCGAGGCCCCGAAAGCCTCCGTTAATCTCACCTAGATATGCGTGCGCATCCCGGGCGTGTAGCCGGGAAGCTTTTATGTGAAAACTTGATGAAAAGTTGAAATTTATAATAATTAATTGATTAAAGTTGACTTTGGTCAACATTTTTGGTAAACGAACCCGGACCCGTGATTTGACGGTCCCGGTGGGTCCGTAGGAAAATATTGGACTTGGGCGTATGCCCGGAATCGAATTTCAAGGTCCCAAGCCCGAGAAATGAATTTTTAAAGAAAATTGTTTTCTGAAATAATAACGACTTTTGAAAATGAATTTTTATGTGAAACCTGTGTTACCGGGCCCGTATTATAGTTTCGGAGCCCGGAACAGATTTAATATGTGTTATATGAGCTATCTATAAAACTTGGTGTAAAACAGACTTGGTTTGACGTGTTTCAGATCAAAAATGGAAAATTTGATAGTTTATGAAGATTGAGAAAATTCTATGGATTTTGAAGTTTAATTCATTATTTTGATGTTATTTTGGTAGTTTCATTATTCGAATAAGTCCGTGGGATGATTTGGGACTTGCTGGAACGCTCGATTTGAAGTTTCGAGGTCTCGGGTGGGTCCCGGGTAGGTACCGGGTGTCCTTAGGCTAAAATATAAATGTTGCAGGTCCGAGGGGTCAGTTCTCTGAACCCACCACCGCGGTCCGCGGTCCATTTTTCGCTGGCCGCGGTGGGGGACCTGAGGGGGAGCTTCACGGCCGCGGTCGTGTTTTCGCGGTCCGCGGTGGAGGTGCTGGGTCACTGGTCCGACTTCGTAGGCTTATATCTTTTGATCTACAAGGAATTCTGAGATGATTCAAAATCGACAGTTGTAGCCCTTCGTGTCTTGTTTCTAGGAAGGTAAAGAACTCGTAATTTCGACGTCACTAGAGAGAGGTATAGCCAAAATACTAAATCATGTCATTGCAGTCATTTTTTCTCGGTTTCTTCAGCTTTCCTTGTCATTTGCTACCGCGGTGGGGGACCAGAAATGGGTATAAGTATACGGGAATTTCAGTTATTATCATATTTTAAAGCCCTAAAAACATAAGAGGCGGTTTTCCAAACACTCCTTCTTCTCCAAAATATTTGTAAGTGATTCCTAACTCATTTTCTTTACTCCTTAACTTCTTTTTACAAGATTTCACATAAGAACCAAGGCCTAAAATCCTAAAATCAAAGTAGAAATTAGGGGTTGTGGGTAGAGTTAGGTTTTATGGGATTTTGGGTAATTCAACCTCAATTTGGGGTCGGATTTCAAAATAAATTATATATTTGAACTCGTGGGGGTATGGGCAATCGTGTTTTGGTCCGAGCCCCGTGTTTGGACTAAGCGAGCCCGATGTCGAATTTTGGTATTTTTGGAAGAATGCTAGGAATTGTATAATTAGTCTATGGGATTGTATTAATGAGTCATTATTGATGTTAATAAGTTAATTATGTCTAGATATTGTCGTTTCAGAGTTGAATTCAAAAGGAAAGGCGGTACTAGAAGCTTGAATTGCTATTCTTGGACCCGAGGTAAGTGTCTTGCCTAACTTTAGTGAGGGAATAGGTATTGTGCTCTATGTGTTATATATTTATCATGTTCAATGCATAGGTAAGGTGACGAGTACCTATGCATTGTGTGTCAAAGTATGCCCGTGAGTCCATTTTTGCTTAATTCCTTGTTATTGCCTCAATGATTATCGTGTTATGAAGTAGTTTTTTTTGGAAGTTATGTCCTCGTACGGAATTGGTTATAACTGAGACCCTTGCCGGGAAAATGTGTTTGACTTATTTTTATTCCCCGTGTCGGGTGGTTGTGAATTGAATTCTGGTAATTGATTTCCTTGCCAAGTTTGTGATTTGTTGTTGATATTACTTGGGTGAGGAAGAGAGTAAAGCACGAAGGGTGATGCCGTGCCATTCATTCATATCACTCATTATTTATCTATCGCAATGTGAGGAAGAGAGTAAAGCATGAAGGGTGATGCCGTGCCATTCATTCATATCACTCATTATTTATTTATCACAATGTGAGGAGGAGAGTAAAGCACGAAGGATGATGCCGTGTCATTCATTCATATCACTCATTATTTATTTATTGCAATGTGAGGAAGAGAGTAAAGCACGAAGGGTGATGTCGTGCCATTCATTTCATTTATTATTGCAAGCATTTCATATATATTTATTTGTTGCATAGTGAGGACGAGAGTAAAGCACGAAGGGTGATGCCGTGCCATTCATTTATCTGCTTATATATTGTATTCAACATCTCATTTTGCTAATTACATGTTGCCCCCTTACTTGTCCCCGTATCCCTTGCTTATATGTTAAATAATTGTCACTTCTTTGCTATATTTTTGGTAGAATTATACAGGTAGATTATCGTTGTCGTGTCTAGCCTCGCCACTACTTCGGCCGGGGTTAGGCTCGGCACTTGCTCAGTATATGTGGTCGGTTGTACTGATGCTAGACCTGCACTTCTCTTATGTTGTGTAGATCCCGCAGCCGGACCCAGTGGACACTGATTGAGGGAGTATCCTTCAGTCCACTTCAGAGATTACAAGGTAGACTCGCAGACGTTCGTGGGACTTGGCGTCTCCTTTATCCTTATCTTTCTTTTCTGTTATTTTAGTTCTCGGACTGTTTATGTATTATTTCTTCAGACTTTGTATTTAGTAACCTCTTAGTCAGTCCGTGAGTTAGTGACTCTAGGTGCTGGGATATTTTTAGCGAATCGTGTTATTAGTGTTTTGAGTTATTTTCAGAATTTATCTGCTTCTGCATTTGAAAAAGGAATATTAGATGTTGTACTTAAACCCTGCATTTTTAATGTTAGTACGTTAATGATATTGTATACGTTGGCTTGTCTAGTAGGTCCAACGTTAGATGCAGTCATGGCCCAATGGTAGGATTTCGGGTCGTGACATTTAATATTTGCAAATAGTACAGATTTTTAATACGCCGTCAGTGGCAATTTCGTAATTAACCTGAATAATCTGGCAACTTTCGTAAAATGACCATAAAATCCTCATACGATGTCCAAATTTGATGATTCTTTTTGCTACGGGTCTGTAATTATGATACGGATCTAATACTTCATTCAAAATAGAAATCAGAGCACATTTGTTCAATATGATATCATTTATGTTAGAAGAAACGAGATCGAAGCATAAGAAAGAACGAGCGCAACACAACCCAAACCTATTTTAAACTCACCCGAGACCTCAAGGCTCTAAAACAAACTTGCATGCAAGTCTAAAAATATCATACGGACTTGCTCGTGCAATCAAATCATGAAAATAACTTGTAAAACTATGAATTAAACCTCAAAACGTATTATTTTTCTCAAGAACACTTAAAGTTCACTATTTATCAATCGGACGTCCGAATCACGTCAAATAAATTTTGATTCTCACCAAATTATGCAGACAAGGCTTAAATATCATAACAAAACTGTATCTAGCTCCGGAACCAAAATACGGGCCTGATACCAACAGTTTCAAACGTTAATTCATTTCTTTATTTCATTAATAATTCAGCAAAACAATTTCTTTCAAAAATTGATTTCTAAGGCTTGGGACCTCGGAATTCAATTCCGAGCATACGTCCAAGTCTCATATTTTACTGCGGACATCCCGGGATCGTCGAAACACAGATCCGAGTTAGTTTACTCAAAATGTTGACTCAAGTCAACTAAAACCATATTTTTAATTCTAAAAATTATTATTTCTTATATTTTCACATAAAAGCTTTCCGGTTTCACGCCCGTACTGCGCACGCAAATCAAAATATTTAAAATTAACCTTTTAGGGCTATTAAGCCTAGAACAGAGTCTAACTTCATAAAATGACCCCTTAGGTCATCACAATCTCCACCTCTAAAACAAACGTTCGTCCTCGAACGGACATAGAAGATTTCCTGAATTTGCAACCAAGTGTGATATTTACTCTGCATGTCCGACTCGGACTCCTAAGTAGCTGCCTCAACGGGCTGGCCTCTCCACTGCACTCGAACTGAAGGATAACTCTTAGGTCTCAACTGACGAACCTGCCCGTCTAAAATGGCTACCGGCTCCTCCTCATAAGTCAAGTCTTTGTCCAATTGGACAGAGCTGAAGTCTAACACGTGGGACGGGTCCCCATGATATTTTCGGAGCATAGACACGTGGAATACCGGATGAACTGAGGATAACCCTGGAGGTAACGCAAGTCTATAAGCTACCTCCCCTACTCTATTAAGAATCTCAAATGGTCTGATATACCTAGGGCTCAACTTACCCTTCTTCCCAAATCTCATAACACCCTTCATGGGCGACACGCGAAGCAATACTCTCTCTCCAACCATGAATGCCACATCACTAACCTTACGATTGGCATAACTCTTTTTCCTAGACTGAGCTGCACGAAGTCCTTCCTGAATAATCTTGACCTTATCTAAGGCCTCCTGAACTAAGTCTGTACCCAATAACCGAGCCTCTCCCGGTTCAAACCATCCAACTGGCGATCTGCACCGTCAACCATATAACACCTCATAAGGAGCCATATGAATGCTCGACTGATAACTGTTATTATAAGCAAACTCTGCTAACAGCAAGAACTGATACCACAAACCTCCAAAATCAATAACACAAGCGCGAAGCATATCCTCCAATATTTGAATGGTACGCTCAGACTGCCCGTCAGTATGAGGGTGAAATGTTGTACTCCACTCTACTCGGGTACCCAACTCACGCTGAACTGCCCTCCAAAAGTGCGAAGTAAACTACGTACCCCGATCATAAATGATAGACATGGGTACACTATGTGTTACGCCCTGCAATATTACGACGATGTTGCACCCTGTAGTATTGTACGTTGAATTTATCGTAAGGTAATTGACATCAGTCCAAGGAAAAGATTATTTGAAGATTATAAGGATTATGCTATTTCAAACAAGTGATGAGTAAATTAGTGAAGGTGAGAGGGTAAGAAAATCGATAAAATGAATTCCGTTGAAATTTGGCAATTTGGGATAAGATACGGCCCGAGCTAAAAGACCCGATATTTATGGACTATTACCATACAAGGTACCACATGGCCATAATAGTAAGGTGTACAAGGTATGTGAAAAGTGAGTAATATTTTAAGTAAGTGGAAATAATTCTCAATTATGTGGGTAATTGGTTAATTATTGGGTAATGGGATATTACCTAGTTAATTAATAACTAGTGGTGGATTAATTAAAAAAAAAGACTTTGGATAAGGACCCAAAGCAATGACGTGGAAGACCACCAATTCAAGATTTGTGACTCATATTTCACTAGGCTAAGTGGCAAGTCTTAACAATATGTGTCATTTCCATTTTAATAAAGGAAAGAGACTAATGTTTTTCATATCTATCCTTAATAAACCTAAGACAAACATACATCCTTATATGCATTCAAAAGCAAATATTGGTATGTCGCAAACTTAAGTCATGAACGTAAAGCAAGATAAGAATCTTCAACAACTCATAAAGAGATGAATGGGAACGTTACTGTTCCAACAAAGAGGCCATACAAAAGTTTGATAAAATTCACCAAAATGAGATGTTATACCTCTACCAAGTAGCGATCTTCAACAAGGAATTCATGCGAAGTTATACGGATTTTTCCCTACTCCGATCTCGCTGTCACGTGTTTTGTCGCAATTAACGTGAGTTAGAGGGATTATAAAGAAAATCGAATCAGGTATGTTAAGGCTATCCCTTCTTTCTTTTGGCATGATCCATGCGATACGAACGAAACGTTCAAATGCACAAATTCCATAAATGACTCTATTCATAGAAGTATTAGAGATATCTATGTTCTTGAATTTCCTTGTGTCATAATACTTTATCATCTGTTCATAGGTCTCAGAAAAATATGAAAGTTGAAAAGACTTTACTTTATGATATTACTCAAAGGCAAAATGGCCTTATGAAGCTCCGAAAGATTTTATTAATGTACTTTTCATGAATTGCATTCATGTGCATTGACCCATGACCAGATGGCGTTATATACGCGTATTATATGTATGTATATATATGTATATGGGATATGGGAAAGGTTATAGAGTTATATACGCACCACCACCTGATCAGCTGGTATATGATGATGATGTTTCCCACAGTGGCTGA
>ML252434.1:4448-31246 GCA_005239495.1 Nicotiana undulata
GATAGATGGACCCGACTTCGCCCTCCAGTCTTGGGGGGGGGGGAGGGGAGCGGGGAGAGGATTCTTAGGATTTTATTGATAGGTGCAGGGAAAGTCTACACAACATGAGGATTTTAGAGTCCCATGGAGTGGATTTCACCCCATTTCAGTTAGAGGGCAGAGCTCGCAGGTGGTGGCAGTCATATATTCTCAGCAGACCAGCAGATTATCCTCCTGTCACTTGGGATCAGTTCGCTCAGCTATTTCTAGACAGATACATTCCACCTTCTGAGAGGGAGGAGCTATGGGGTCAGTTTGAGCGACTAGAGCAAGGCAAAATGTCAGTGACTTATTATGAGGCTAGATTATCCGAGTTGTCTCGCTATGCCCTTATGATATTGCCTACTGATGCCGAGAGGGTGCGGCGGTTTGTGGCAGGTTTGCATCCAGGTATTAGGGCCTCTATGGCCAGAGAGCAGGGTCAGCTAGGTCAGCAGGGTCAGCAGGACAAGAGGACCAGGTTCACGGGTGACTTCAGGGGTGCTCCAGCTAGGGGTAGAGGTAAGTTCAGAGGAAGCCAGCTAGGTAGGCCTTCATATTCAACACCTCCACTACCTCCCAGGGGTATTTCAGTGAGGCCTCAGTTCGGCGCTATGCCAGAGCGTTTCTTTCGTTCACCAACCACCCAAGGTGCACCCAACAGTTATTCCAGCCATTAGCGATCCTCTAGTTCCTATTTCAGTGCCTTACAAGAGGGTTCACCCCGCCCTCCGGCTATTCAGGGTTCTTCCTCTTTCGGGCAGCGGGCTGTAGCACCAGGAGGTTGTTTCAAGTGTGGGGAGTCGGGTCATACGTGGAGGTATTGTTCCAGGTATCGAGGCAAGGCAGTGCAGCAGAGTTATCAGCCTAGGAGTTCAGCACCAGCAGTTCGGCCGCCTCGAGCTGGAGGAGAGGTCGGCAAGGGTCGTCCTAGAGGGGGAGGACAGTCGGGAGGAGGTCATTTAGTTCCTGTTCACTCCGGGGGAGTTCAGTCTTCAGGAGCCTCGGCTAGATTTTATGCCATTCCGGCCAGATCAGATGCAGTGGCCTCAGACGCCGTAATCACAGGTATTATCTCAGTATGTGGTAGGGAGGCTTCGATACTATTTGATCCAGGATCCACGTATTCATATGTTTCTGTACTAATTGATCATTTTATGGATACCCCTTGTGAGTCCTTGGGTTCTCCTATATATGTGTCAACTCCTGTGGGTAATTTTGTGGTGGTAGACCAAGTCTACCGGTCTTGTGTGGTCACTTTCTGCGATTTCGATACCAGAGCTGATCTTTTATTGATGGATATGATTGATTTTGAGGTTATCGTAGGCATGGATTGGCTATCTCCTTATCATGCTGTGTTAGATTGCCATGCCAAGACAGTCACTTTAGCCATGCCTGAGTCTCCTAGATTAGAATGGAGAGGTTCTTCCGTTAGTGCCTCCAGCCGGGTCATTTTCTTCATAAAGGCTCGGAATATGGTCGAGAAGGGTTGTTTGGCTTACCTTTCTTATGTGCGGGACACCACCGCCGAGTCTCCTACCATTGATTCAGTGCCTGTTGTTCGAGAGCTTCCGGATGTGTTTCCTTCAGATCTTCCAGACATGCCTCCAGATCGAGATATTGACTTCTGTATTGATTTGGCTCCAGATACTCAGCCTATCTCCATTCCCCCTTATCGTATGGCTCCTAAGGAGCTAAAGGAGTTGAAAGAGTAGCTTGAGGAGTTGTTGGCCAAGGGGTTCATCAAGTCGAATAAGTCGCCGTGGGGTGCTCCAGTCTTATTTTTGAAGAAGAAGGATGGGTCTATGCGGATGTGCATTGACTATCGCCAGCTAAATAAAGTGACCATCAAGAATAAGTATCCTCTGCCGCGCATCGATGATTTATTTGATCATTTATAGGGTGCTCGAGTGTTTTCCAAGGTTGATTTGAGATCGAGTTATCATCAGTTGAGGATACGGGCTTCAAATGTTCCGAAGACTGCATTTCGTACCAGATATGGCCATTATGAGTTCCTAGTGATGTCCTTTGGTTTAACTAATGCCCCAGCAGCATTCATGGACTTGATGAATAGGGTATTCAGGCCGTATATTGATTCCTTCATCATCGTCTTCATTGATGACATCTTGATTTATTCGTGGTGCCTGGGTGAGCATGAGCAGCACTTGAGAGTTGTGCTCCAGACCTTGCAGGAACATAAGTTGTACGCTAAGTTCTCCAAGTGCGAGTTTTGGTTAGATTCTGTGGCATTTTTGAGGCATGTGGTATCCAGAGAAGGTATCAAGCTTGATCCTCAGAAGATTGAGGCGGTTCAGAGTTGGCCGCGTCCTACTTCAGCTACAGAGATCAGAAGTTTCTTGGGCCTAGCAGGCTATTATCGCTGATTCGTGGAGGGGTTCTCCTCTATTGCAGCTCCGTTGACCAGATTGACTCAGAAGAATGCCCCGTTTCGGTGGTCCGGCGAGTGTGAGGTGAGCTTTCAGAAACTCAAGTCAGCTTTGACCTAAGCACTAGTTCTGTCATTGCCTTCTGGTTCTGGGATGTATGCTGTGTATTGCGATGCTTCACGCATCGGGTTGGGGTGTGTGCTGATGCAGGATGGCAGGGTTATTGCTTATGCTTCGCGACAGCTGAAGGTTCATGAAAAGAATTACCCTGTGCACGATTTGGTGTGTGCTGATGCAGGATGGCAGGGTTATTGCAATATCTATATGGTGTATCTTGTGAGGTCTATACTGACCACCGCAGCCTGCAGTACTTGCTTAAGCAGATGGACCTTAATTTGAGGCAACGGAGATGGCTTGAGTTGTTAAGAGATTATGATATCACTATTTTGTATCACCCGGGCAAGGCGAATGTAGTAGCAGATGCTTTGAGCAGGAGGGCAGCGAGTATGGGTAGCTTGGCCTATATTGCTGCTGAGGAGAGACCTTTTGCCTTGGACATTCAGTCCCTGGCCAATCGCCTTGTGAGGTTGGACCTTTCGGAGCCTCGTCGAATTTTAGCTCATGTAGTTGCTCAGTCTTCATTGTTGGGAGAGATTAAGGCTCGACAGTTTGATGATCCATGCCTTGCAGATCTTCGGGATGCAGTGGTCCAGGGCAGGGCCAAGGAGGTTACTTTGGGTGAGGATGGTGTATTGAGGCTCCAGGGCCGTTTATGTGTTCCTAATATTGATGGCTTGAGGAAGAGAATTTTAGAAGAGGCCCACAGTTCTCGGTATTTTGTTCATCCGGGTGTGACGAAGATGTACCGTGATTTGAAGCACCACTACTGGTGAAGGCGGATGAAGAAAGATATAGTGCAGTATGTGGCTAGGTGTCTAAATTGTCAGCAGGTCAAGTACGAGCACCAGAGGCCAGGAGGCCTGTTTTAGCAGATGCTCATTCCTGAGTGGAAATGGGAGCGCATCACCATGGACTTTGTGGTTCGGTTGCCTTGGACTTTGCAGAAGGTTGACGCGGTTTGGGTCATTGTGGATAGACTGACCAAATCGGCACATTTCATTCCTGTGGCTACTACTTATACTACAAAGAGGCTGGCCCAGATTCATGTTCGGGAGATAGTCCGGTTGCACGGTGTACCGGTGTCCATTATATCAGATCGAGGTCCTCAGTTAACCTCGCACTTCTGGAGAGCATTACACAGTGAGATGGGAACTCAGATAGATCCCAGCTCAACATTTCACCCTCAGACAGATGATCAGTCAGAGCGTACAGTTCAGATTTTGGAGGATATGCTCAAGGCTTCTGTGAGTGATTTTGGCGGTCAATGGGACCAGTTCTTGCCTTTGGCAGAGTTTGCATAGAATAACAGTTATCAGTCCAGCATTGAGGTTGCTCAATTCGAGGCTTTATATGGTCGGCGATGTCGTTCTCTGCTTGGGTGGTTTGAGCCTGGCGAGGCCAAGCTATATGGTACAGATCTGGTGAGAGATGCCTTGGAAAAGGTGAAGATTATTCAGGGAAGGCTCTGTAC
The DNA here is from genome assembly GCA_005239495.1 of Nicotiana undulata. Lineage (NCBI taxonomy): Eukaryota > Viridiplantae > Streptophyta > Magnoliopsida > Solanales > Solanaceae > Nicotiana > Nicotiana undulata. The sequence goes on from ML252434.1 coordinate 8,445, forward strand.
AGCTCAGTCTAGACAGAAGAGTTACGCAGATCAGCGGGCGCGTGTTGTAGCATTTATGGAAGGAGATAAGGTTATGTTGAAGATTTCGCCGATGAAGGGTGTTATGATATTCGAGAAGAAGGGCAAGTTGAGCCCTAGGTTTATAGGCCCTTTCGAGGTGTTGAGGCGAGTCAAGGAGGTTTCTTATGAGCTTACTTTACCTCCCGCCTTATCAAGAGTTCATCCGGTATTTCATGTATCCATGCTCCGGAGGTATCATGCAGATTTCTTTCACGTGATTGATTTCCGCACTATTCAGTTAGATGAGAAGTTGGGCGTCGAGGAAGAGCCAGTTGCTATTATTGATAGGGAGGACCGCCAGTTGAGGTCTAAGAGAATTTCTGCCGTAAAGGTCCGGTGGAGGGGCCAACCAGTCGATGAGGCGACTTGGGAGTCAGAGGAGGACATGCGGAGCAGGTATCCACAGCTATTCGGCACTTCAGGCACGATTCTACGTCCGTTGGAGGACGAACATTTATTTTAGAGGGGGAGATTGTGATGACCCAAAGGGGGTCATCTTATGTAAAGTTATTATGACTGTGTTCTGAGGCCCTGAAATCCTCCATTACTGTCACCTCGATGTGCGTGCACAACCCGGGCGCGTAGCCGGGAAGCCTTTTATGTGAAAACTTGATTAAGAGTTGAATTATGATAATTAATTGAATAAAGTTAACTTTGGTCAACATTTTTGGTAGACGGACCCTGACCAGTGATCTGACGGTCCCGGAAGTTCTGTAGGATAATATACGACTAGGGTGTATGCCCGGAATCAAATTCCGAGGACCCAAGTCCGAGAAATGAATTTTTAAAGAAAATTGTTTTATGAAAATGTTAAAGGCTGATGAAAATGAACCTTGATGTGAAACCTATGCTGCCGGGCCCGTATTATGATTTCGGAGCCCGGAACAGGTTCAATATGTGTTATTTAAGTTATCTGTGAAATTTGGTAAGAAACAGACTTGATTCGACGAGTTTCAGATCAAAATGGGAAAATTGGAGTTAATGAAGTTTTGAGGATTTTCATAGAATTTGAAATTTGGCTTGAAATGTGATTTTGTGTTCTTGAGGTCCGAATGAAATTCAGAGACCATGGATAGTTCTGTTATGTCATTCCTGACTTGTCTGCAAAATTTGAAATCATTCCGAGTAGTATAGACCCGTACAGTGCATTGAAGTGAATTCTAGAGTTTCACGTTTTGAAGTTTTGATTCAATTTGGTTTTGGTATTGAATTTTGAGCTTCGTTGTTGTTTTTCATGTTCCGAGAGTTCGAGCGAGTCCGTATCACGAATACAGACTTGCCGGTGCTTTTGGACAGGGTCCCGAGGGGCTCGGGTGAGTTTTGGACCCCTGGGAGCTAAGTTAGAAAAACCAGAAATTTCTGCTATCTTGTTTCCTTCTCTGCGATCACAGAAGGTGGGTTGCGATCGCGGAGAAGGATTTTGCTGGGCTGTTGATTGTTCTTTGCGATTGCAGCCTCCCCTTTGCGAACGCAGAGGTCTGGGATCCATACCTTCGCGATCGCAGCCTTTTCTCGCGATCGCATTGAGTCGCATCTGGGCCGGGTGGGTTTGTTCTTCGCGATCGTAGGACCTTTGCCGCGATCGCATAGGTCTGTCCAGTTGGCCTTCGCAATCGCAAGACCTCTGCCGCGATCGCAGAGGTCTTGCAGTTGGCCTTTGCGATCGTAGGGCCCTTGTCAGGATCGCAGTTACAGAATCCCTGGGCAGTTTTATAAAATACGGGACTTAGCATTTTTCCTCCATTTTCATCTTCCTCCTCAAGTTTTTAAAGAGCTCCTCAAGGGACCTTCCACCACTGCTATTAAGGTAAGTAAATTCTATAGTTCTACTAGTTTCAAACATTCACTATTAAATTATCTAAAATCATAGAATTAGGTAGTAATTTTAGGGTTCTTGAGGATTTTGTGATTTTCCATTTTAGGCCACGAATTCAAGTAGAAACCACACCTTAATGATCCTTAGGCTATGGGTGAGTGATCCCTTCGAGAATTTTCGGAATTTGATCATGAGGGATCAGGGTTGGAATTTGGGAATTCTTCAAGAATAGCGATTTTATTGAATAACTAGAATAACTTCCCGCTTTGTGCATGCATTGATATTATTGTATTCCTTTTGGCTAGTTGCGAGTCCTCGGGTGTAGAGTTCGTAGTTTCGGGCGCAATTGTTGTCCGAGGGGTAGATTCGACACGAGGTGAGTCACCTTTCTAACCTTGTAAGAGGGAATTGTCCCCATAGGTGATGTATATGCTATGTGTAAATTGTTTGGGGGATACGTACGCGCCAATTGATGAGAGTCCGTACGTAGAGGCTATTATTGTTATGTCCGTGTAGTTAGGCCCACATCATGCCTTGTATGCTTTCTCGTAGTGCCTTATATGCTTTCCTCGTAATGCCTGATATGTTTTCCTTGTAATGCTTTATATGATTTATTGTGACGCCATATGTACTATGAGGTTATGTGTTGTATAGTGTTGTTCCTCTGAGGCTTTATGGATAAAAATTGTTGAATAATAAGGAATTTGTTAGGGAAAGTAAGAATTGTGAAACATATGGGATCGGGCTGTACGCCACGACAGTGTTGAAATGAAATTGAAATGAATATGGGATCGGGTCGTACGCCACAACAGTGTTGAAAAGAAATTGAAATGAATATGGGATCGGGCCGTAAGCCACGGTAGTGTTGAAAAGAAATTGAAATGAATATGGGATAGGGCCGTACGCCACGGTAGTGTTGAAAAGAAATTGAAGTGAACATGGGATCGGGCCGTACGCCACGAAGAGTGTAGAAGGTACCTTATGGGAGCGGGCCGTACGCCACGGCGGATATAAGAATTTGTGGTTATTGTTTCGTTCGGTGGTTTTACCCTTGAAAGTGCTTTATCGTTTAGTTCAGCAATTGTTTGGATTTTTTCTCTTGATATATATACTTGTTGCTTATCTCCCTAACATGCCTACTGTATTTCATTATACTCTACCATATGTTATTACTGTTGGACCTTAGTGAGTATCGAGTCGACCTCTCGTCACTACTTCTTCGAGTTTAGGCGCGATACTCACTGGGTACATATTTATTTAATATGTACTCATGCTGCACTTTCTTTTCTTTTCTGTACTTGATTGTACAGGTCCGGAGGATGGTACTTCTGATTATCAGGCCAGTGCTAGATATTGATAGCGTGGCCATACTTCACGGTGAGCTGTTTTCCCGGCGACTTCCTATCAGCACCCTGGAGTTCTTTTGTTATATTCTCTGTCCATTTCTTTCAGACTGAGACACTGTATATATTGTAGCCATTGTATATTCAGTAGTTGCCAATGACACTCGTGACACTAGTTCCTGGCACACACGCGTAGTGTATGTATATTTTGGGTTTTGGGTTGTATAGCTATGTATATGTTTTATTTCGACCTTGTATTTACTCTGATTTTTCCTGCAACTCAAGGCTAGTATCATGTTAGTTGTTTTAAACTGGTAATTATTGACTTGTTCGATTAGATGGGAAGGGTAACACTTAGTGTAATTTGTGTTGGCTTGCCTAACCCCGTCGTTGGGCGCCATCACGACCCGGATTAGGATTATGGGTCGTGACATTCTTCTTCTAAGAGGAAGGCAGGTGGGTCAAGGACCTCAGAAGAAGAAGAGGAAGAGGAAGAGGAAGAGGAAGAGGAGGGCACTTTGGTCCATAGGTCACGGAGAAGGAAGGTGGTCTCAAACTACGAGTCTACACCTGGCATTGTGCCTTCCGTGCGTGAACCTGTTGACTATATGTTCCGTGATGGCTTTGGTCCAGTTGCTGATGAAGCTCCCTTTGTTGTTTTCACTCCTTGTCTTAGAGAACTCCCTTCAACTGTTCCAGTTATTTCTCGTGCTCTCGTGGCTATTCTTGCTCCTGTCGTTTCTTCCTCTCCGGCAGCTTTTTCGGCCCCTCAAACTTCCTTGCCCGTGCCTCCTGCATCTCTACCTGCTTCCGTGCCTTCTGTTACAGAAGTAGGGTCTTCCAGCAGAAAGATGAGGCAGGTGATGATAGAAGTTCCAGCAGAGGGTAGTCTCTTCAAATAGTCTGGCCAGCCTGATGTGGGGTTGAAACCTTTGATAGGCCCGACATAGAGAGCTAAGTTGGACAGCCACAGTTCCCTTACATGGGCTAATGAAATCCTGCATACTTCTTTAAAGCTAAAATGCATTTTCTTATGTTCATTCTTGTACATGTATTTACCATATCTAATTGACTTTCTTTTGCAGATGAATATTATAGGCACGGATCTTATGAAGAGGGTTTCTAACACGGAGAAGGAAGTGAAAGAATGGCGTGCTGAAGCAGATAACTGGAAGGAGCAGTATGAAAGCTTAAGGCTCGACATGGAGGCCGTAGAATAAGAAAAATGTACCTTGGAGCAGCAAGTGAGAGTCATGACGACAGAGTTAGCCGTGGAGAAAGCATCTTGTGATCATGCGGGCAAAGATAAGAATGTCCTTGAATCCTCAGTTGCGGAGAAACGGTCTTGTTCCTCTGAGGAGATCAGGAAATTGAAGAACCAAAAGGAGGAGTATTCAGGCGAGCTTGTGCAATCACTTACTCAAACCCAGAAGGATCTCCGCAACTCTTTGGAGAAAGTTCAACTCCTGGAAAGGTCTATCGCTCCTTTAAGAGCCTCCAATGATGTTGTTGTGGCTGAGAGGGACGAACTAAGAGCAGAGTTTATGCTATGGGAAAAAGATTACGAAGCTCTTGATGATAGGAAGTTGTTGATGTTAGTTGGGCGTATATGAACTCTCGCCTCGACAAATTGACTGAAATGAGCTGAGAGGGTTTCGACCTTAATTCTGAAATTGCAAAAAACAAGGTGGCCATTGAGAAGGCTCAACAAGGTCCGAATCTCTTTTCACATGAAGGTGAGGCTTCCGATGTTCAAGTCTCTTCGTCCCCAGCTGTTCCTGTTCCCTCTGCTAGTGAAGTCAATCCCCCTTCCAAAGAAGTTTAAGAAGTTGGTTCCTCTTTTTTTGTTCTTTTTTTTCAATTGGTGGTTATCCCCAGTCCCATCGGGGGTAAGTTTGGATCCTTTTAAGTCCCCAAATGACAACTTAGGGACACCTGAATGTATATAAACTTTATACGGCTAAGTATAAGCTAATACTTAGTTTACTTAGCCGTTAGCATATTAATGCAAGTATGACTTTTGTTTTGAGTTTCTGTTCCACTCTTTAAGTCTTTTGCATGCTTCATTTTTGAGGTTTAAGTTTTACCTTTGAGTTTTGCATATAAAATGCTTGGATTATCCGTAACTTTTCGTAGTAGGTACGGTTTTATAAAAGAGGGCCCTTTTTTTGATCGACACTTAATGAAAAAGACGTCTCAACTTCATAATGGTTTAAGAATGCAATAGAGAGATAGGAATTTTTCACATGTTTAACAATGTTTCTGAAGAAAGTTTTTGTGCCGAACTTTCATAACATTTTACATGTGTTTGATTATTGTCTAAAACTCATGTTGCAACTGTTTTCTTTTAATAGGTTTGATATACACTTGTATTTCGTAATTGTTTTTTCTTATGTAACAGTTTTTTCCAATTAATATAAGGGAATAACCTTTTTTTAACAGTTTTCATATAGTTATGGGTTTTTACCCGTAACTGTTTTTATTGACAACAATTTTTAATAAACACGAGGGTGATGCTTTTTCATTCATAACTGTTTTTTGTTTATAACAGTTTTTTGAATAAATGCAAGGATAGTGATCTTTCATCCGTAATTATTTTTAGTTACAACAGTTTTCTAAATAAGTACAAAGATGTGCATTTCTCCCTCATAACTAATATTTTGCATTTTAACTTGAACGTTTGTTTACATCTATGAACATTGTTTGAAGGTTTTGAATCAGGCTTTTGTGTTTTTGAGTCTTTGGCTCTTTTGATTTTGCTCGTATCACTTGACTTGTTAGGTAGATGGATCTTCAGGCTCGAGCTTTGACTTTTTGATAGTCTTATTTTCTTCATCTTTGCCTTCCATACTGTATATTCCTCTAAGTGTTTGAGCTTTGAAGAATGAAATCTCGAGCACTTGACTATTCCTTCTTTGTGGTCTTTTTCCTGAAAAGGAAAAACATACGGGACTCGAAGGTATATAGTTTTTAGATAATGACTGCTTAACCCTTTAAAATGTCCATCAGAAAGTGTAACCCCAGACCGGGAATTCAGTTACTTCCTCGCGTCTTTGCAGGTCTAATATCATCATCTGGTGATGGGTTAGCTTTTTTCCTATCATCTAAAACGGTTAGTAAAATTGTAACTGTACAAATATGAAATCGAACGTAGTGATACCTGACCGGGGGTATTCCTTTTCCTTAGAAGTAATACTTCTTCAAATTGATGGCATTCCAGCTTGTTGGTAAGATCCTGCCGTCCATAACTTCCAACTCATAGGCGTCTTTCCCAGCGATGCCTCGGACTTTGTAGGGTCCTTCCCAATTTGGGTTTAACTTTCCCGCATCAGCTTCTTTTGTTGATTGGAAGACTTTCTTGAGAACGAAGTCCCCAATTTTGAAGTATCTGAGGTGAGCTTTACGGTTGTAATAATGCTCTATGATTTGTTTTTGAGCTGCCATACGTATCAGTGCGACTTCTCTTCTTTGTTCGAGCAAGTCTATATTAGTTCTCAACTCGTCGCTGTTTGTATCTTCCGTGGATGTTGTAAACCTTATTCTTGGTTCGCCAATCTCCACCTGTATTAAGGCTTCTGAGCCATAAACAAGCGCGAATGGAGTTTCTCCGTGGCTATTTTTTAAGTTGTTCAGTAAGCCCATAGCACTGCCGGTAATTCATCAGGCCAATTTCCTTTGGCTTTCTCTAACCTTTGCTTAAGGTTGTTGATGATGACCTTATTCGTTGATTCAGCTTGACCATTAGCCACATGGTGATATGGTGTTAAAGTAATTCGTCTAATTTGCCAGCTTTCGAAGAATTCTGTGATTTGCAAGCGTATGAACTACGGGCCATTATCACATACGATCTCCTTCGGTATTCCAAATCGACATATTATATTTCTCCATATGAAGCTTTTCACTTCTTTTTCTCGCACCTGTTTAAAGGCTTCTGCCTCCACCCATTTCGTGAAATAGTCAGTTAACACAAGTAAGAGTTGTACCTTTCCTTTAGCTACGAGAATAGGTCCTACTATGTCCATCCCTTATTTCATGAACGACCATGGGGATATCACTAGGTGCAATAACTCTGCTGGTCGGTGCATGTTGTTAGCAAATCGTTGGCATTTGTCGCATTTGGATATGAAGCCCTCAGCTTCTTCTTCAATCTTAGGCCAGTAGTACCTAGCTCTGATTAGGGTTTTTACCAAGGATCTTGCTCCTGCGTGATTTTCCACAGTGTCCTTCGTGGACTTCCCTAATCACGAACTCCGTTTGGTTAGGTCCGAGGCATTTTGCTAAAGGACCTCCGAACATTTTGCGATACAAAGAATTGCGAATGAGGCAGTACTGCGCAGCTTTTTGGCGGAGTGCTTGAGCCACTTTTTTGTCTTCAGTTACGATGCCATTCTGCAAAACATTTAAAATTTCATTTCTCGAATCCCAGGTTAAATTGTTAAAAGTTACCTCATTTTTATCTTGGTCCATTACTGAATGGAACAAATGGACGACAATTCTATTGCCTTCATTTGTTACTTCTGTAACTGCTGCGAGGTTAGCCAATGCATCTGATTCTGCATTTTCTGTAATGACCCGACTGGTCAATTTGCATTCTAGGACCCCGTTGCCCTAAATAAGACTTCCCGTGATTGCTTTTAAGGATTTATGACTTGTGGGGATGGGTGGTTCAAGATTTGGAAGAGTTTGGAATGGTATAGGAAAACATGGTTCCTTAATGTTGGATTTTAAGGCCAAGTTTTACTTCGGTCAACATTTTGATTAAACGAACTCGCAATTGAGTTTTGACAATTCCGGTAGCTTCGTATGATAATTTTAGACTTAGGCGTATGTTCAAAATGGATTTTGGATGGCCCGGGAGCATTTCGGCGCCCAATAGAGAAATAAGAGTTTCCTTAAGTTCAAATAGTGGTTTGGGACGTGTTTTTGTTTTATCGAGGTCCGAACGGAATTCCGATATCGGTAATTGTTCCGTCATATCATTTATGACTTGCTCGCAAAATTTGGTGTCATTCCGAGTAGTATAGGCCGGTTCGGCGCATTGTTAACGAATTCAAGAACTTAAAAGTTCTTAAGTTTGATTCTAGGAGTTTTGAGGTGTAATTTTGAGGATTAGCGTTGTTTTGGGTGTTCCGAAGGCTCGAGCGAGTTCGTATTATGATTCGGGACTTGTTGGTATGTTTGGACGGGGGCTTGGGTTGCCCCAGATGCTGCTCGGGCATCAAACGAGGCCAAAAACCAATTAAACACTAGTTGCTGGTGCACCAGATCTGGTGCGACCGCACCTGCGGTGGCCCAGTCCTAAGTGCAAGACCTCTCCTGCGATCCCAGCCTCGCAAATGCGGCCCCAGGTGAATTTGCTCATTCTCGCAGGTGCGGACAACCTTCCGCAGAAGCGGAGCCACATGTGCGGACTCCGATCCGTAGGTGCGAGCCCAGGTCCCCTTGCCCATTTCCACAGATGCGAGATTTATCTCGCAGGTGCGAGACCGCAGGTGCGGAATCCCTGTAGGCAGTGAGTTGTTTTAGAACACGGGAAATCCACCATTTTGGAATATTTCATCTTCTTCCTTGGGTGATTTTGAGCATGCAAAAGAGACCAACGACTTAGCTACTGAAAGGTAAGTAATTTCCACCCTAATGTTGGTTTAATACCTGAATTCCTAGGTAAATTAACACCCTAAGTTAGAGTAAATCAAGGGTTAGGGTTGAAACCTAGGGCTTTATGAGATTTAGAGAATTTCCCACTAACTAGCTATGAAAACATACAAAAACCATATATTAATGATCTTTAGGTTATGGGTAAGTGTTTCCTTCGAGAATTTCCGGAATCCGAGCATGTGGGCTCGGGGTGTATTTTGGAAATTTTCAAAGTAGGTTGAAATAACTACTTAATTAGGGAAATTTCATACTTCTGAGCATGGATTAATTCATGTGTCACGCCTTATTTTTCTATCGCACGGGTTAGGTATGGAGAGATCGGGTTTATGACATTTTGGACAACTCCTTAAAAGAAAAGGGTTTAGGAAGAGTCGCCACCTAACAATTTTTATGGTGCGTTAGGGCACCCAGAGTTGATAACTCAAGAACTAGTTCGCATTACCAGAGATCGGGTAAGGGCTTGAAATTATCCCAAAGGGAAGGTGTTAGGCACCCCTCAAGATCCACAACTGTGGGTCCCAGCCAATTAGTTTTGTGAATTTGGACGGTGAACAAGTAACAAGTAAGGTTCATATAATAGGAGATTTCAAACAAGTTTAAAATTCTTTTGGAGAAAGTATAAAATAAACATTTGAAAAGAAACTGTCCTAGGTTTAAAGTAATACGGATCACTTCAGTGCAATACCCGATATGTCACACCTCGAAGAGGCGGCTACACGTGGTATTAGCGCACCTGTTATCATATCCATATTCTACCCTCCCCACCCTGTAGAGGTTATTAAAAATCCGTGTGTTGGTTACAAATGCTTATTGCGTTCCATTACTCGTCACATCCTATAAGTCCTGGAGGGTGTTTAAAATACTAGTCCTACAAGGCAGGAACTAGGCTGAACCCTTAGGTTTAAAGGATAAAATACTAGGCGACATACAAAACAAGTAGGACTGCACATAAAAGGGAACATATAAAGACAAAGAAAGGCTCACAGGTCCCTCCCCACATAGACATGTAAGTAGCACGTCTCAAACATTATCAAAGTCTCAAGACAGGAGTTCAAAATAGGAATTTTAGTAAAATAGTAGGGTGTAGGAATCTGGGTTAGAAAACTTAGTGAAGACAGAAAATTTAATTAAGACTGATAGTTAATTTCAAAATATACAGTAGCTAAAGGCAGTTGTAAAACTTCGAAATATGCAATGATTTAAAGCTTTCAGTAAACATAGATGAAAGTCATTAAAGCAGGGGTTTGAAGTAACATAGTGATTTTAAAAGATAAGGGACTAAAATACAATGGCTTAACATAGAGTAATAGTTATTAGTTTACAGAGAACTTGTAGAAGAAGAAGTAGGGGGATGGTATCAAAATGTAGTAAATTTATCAAAATATAGTAACCTTAAAGAAATACAGAGCAAGGATTCGAAATGGCATGATTTTGAGCAGAGTGAGACATCTTTGAAAACCCAGTAGTTGGAAAACATAATAGAACATGAATCAGTAAAAATCAGTAAAAGGAAATAGATGCACAACTTCGAGATTGTTAAAAATAGAGCAGGAGTTTTAATAAAAGTAAAATGAACTTCAGTGAGGTAAAACAGGAGTGGGAACAACAGGGTTCAAAATGTTCAAAGGGGCTGACTAAGATAGTAGAACATAATTGATTTGATTTAATACGTATTAGGCCTAAAAGTTGACTAGGCGTCGTATACATTGCCTACTTATTTTAAAGAGTGAACATGCACATTTGGATTCTAATTTTAATAGATACATGTTTGGAAATCGTTTCAAGTAGGTTAAACATATTTTATGAGAGTATTAGATTATGTTAATTAGGCGTTCAAGTTCTGATAAATAAGAAGTCCTAAGGGCAGGATATCTAATGCACAAAGTATCACCTTAAGACATGATTTCTATATGTCATGTTTACAAAATGCATGAGCAATACATTATGACAGCCTTTTGTTACTCGTTTAGTTATACTAGGAACATGGTGTCAGATGGCGTGAATATAATAGATATGTTGAAATGAAGAACCTAAACATGATTTTTAATGCATGGTATGCATGTCCTAAGCATGATACTATTACGCACATAGGGGAATAAATCCTAAGTCATGATTTCTACCCATACTACACTAAACATGCATAATTCCCTCCCATATTCACTATCAAGCCCCAATCGTTAGCAAATGAATTAAAGTAATTGCAAAGGGAAAAATAAGAAGTTATTCTATAGAGAGCCTTCAAACAGGCCCAACCTTCCATCCTCACCCCTTTCGAGCTTCACAGCCTTACATAGCCTGGGTGCGACAAAGCTTCCAAAGGCCCTTGTGAGGGCCCTGGCCAATACCAGCACCCAACAATTGCCAAAGTTGAGATAGGTGCAATGTAGAATTACCTCCCTCGGTGTGTCAAAGTTCAGAGGGAACTCAAGGCCCCTAATAAATGCTCACACTGAGGGGGTGGAACCTAAAGGTCTAAGAGTAGTGTGAAGTGCAGGAAGGAGTAGTTAAAAAGAGTTGAGTTTGAAAGGGAGTTTTGAAATAACATGGCTTAAGAGGATAATATAAAGATCTTTTATGTAAAACCAATTTGAAAAGGAAGCAGTAGAATGGTCACAACTAAGCAGGTATGCAGAATTCAAGAAAGAAAACAGAAATAGGGGAAAGGGATTGGGGACAAGTAATGGTAGCAACATATTTGCAGTAGTCAGTCCTTAGAACAAAGTTACAGATTTTCACAGGATGTGATATGCCAAGAGTTTATCATACATTATAGATGGAGATACAAATCTGAGAATACTAAGTATTATAGGTGCATTACAAGCCAGGCAATTGATAAAGAAAAAATACATGAAGAGATGCTAAATATGCAGAAAGAAGAAGTAAAGGAGTCACATAGGCCATAATGAATCATAGAGAGGAACAGGAGTCATGCTAGGCTAGAAGAAGAAGAGAGATCATAGAAAGAGAGTAGACATACTAGTTACATGGTAGGCAATAGAACCATAAGTAAAAGCACAAAAGAAACAATAAGAATCTTAACTAGAATTGAAACATATTGTTTTAGGATGTTGTAAACTTAAATTAGAACATACCAGTGTTAAGAGAGAGAGCAAAGCAGAAGAGAGCAAAGTGATAGCACTATTAGCCTTGGCTTACATCCGGCTAATAATAGGCAAGAGTAGAAAGTAGCAAATAGAGCAAAGAGATACAGAAAGAAAGAGCACAAGATAGTAGTATAGAGTGTGGATGTATGTGTGTGTTCGTGTCCTCTTGTTTAATGAAAGAGCATAAGTATTTATAGTTGAAAACAGGTGATCAAATATGGTAAGAATCACAAATTTATGGCAATAAGAGAAGGCAGAATCCCAATCAGTCAGGAAATCAATGACACAGTTCCCTTGAATTATGGGATTCAAACTCAGAAGTGGCAAAGACATGCAACCACACAAGGTAAAGGAAGATCAGTACCATACTTAAATAAGGAAAGGATCCAGGCCTGTTAAGTAATAGAGAAACTCGAAATCAATTAACTAAGGAATCAAGACAATCACTCCCTTAGGTCAAGGGATTCAAATTCAAATGGTAAAACACATAGCCATATAAGGTAAATGAAAATCAGTCAAGATTCCACAAGGAGAGAATAAGTTTTACTAAGCAATAGGGTAAACAATTAAGACCAAGTTCAGAAATTCCAATTAAGGAGTGACTCAATAGAATATAATAATACAACAAATCAATTAATTTAAACAATCGAATAGCATTCTAGGGTTTTACGGGAACCTTTAAATAAAGCCATCAAGTAAGGAGATTAGAATCAGTCAAGAGAGATTTATAACACCACCCTTCAGCATATAAATAAGTAAGACAAACAATCGTATCAACAGACATGTCTAGTAACGTTGACAGGAAGAGGAAAGATGAACAACATATGAATATAATCACACAGAGATGCCACAAACAAACTAAGGAATCATTCGAAGTATGATAATCACAGGAAACTTAACAAGAGATAGGCAGTAGGAAGAACCAAACACAAATGTCTAAAGCAAATTAGGGCTTTTCAACATAGCCAAGTTAAAAAGCGGTAAGAGCATAGAATCAGTAGAGATATGCAAAGGAAAAGTTTAAACATAAGGAAGAAATCAGTTTTAAATAAGTGTAGAAACTCGGAGAAACCCTAATTTAAAAAAGTAAGCAAACGTTTTAAGGCTGACTGATCTTAAAGATTTAGTTGAGAATAAAGTAAAACATAAAGAAACAGGCTTGAAACATTTAGAAATACCATAAATCTGAGAAGTTTAGGCAAAATTTAGGGTTTCAGAGAGGATTGAAGATAACCGAAAAACCTGTTGCGAAGCTCGAAGGTAATGGTGATTGTGGCATGGTCGTATCAATACCCTATTGGAAGAGGCCGGAAAACCTCCCAGGCAGGAACTCCAGCCCTTAGAGGTTTCAAAGATGAGGTGAACCTGAGAATGAGGCGCCATGGAGGCTGGTAGTCGAAAGGAGGGTGGTCGGAGGTGGCCCGAAACAGGCAGAACATCATCGAAGAAGGAAGTGTCCAGGAAAGTTCTAGAGAGAAGGGAGAGGTAAAGACCAGAGATAGATAGATGAGGGGTCTCGAAAGAGTAAGACGGGGAGGGGGGTGTTAGGTAGGCTTAATTATGGAAGGTGGGGTTTGAGCCGTTGATCAAGATTGCTCAACGGTTCAAATTAAATTGTGGGTTGGCCGGGTATGAGTTGGGTTTGGGCTGGGTAGGAATTAGGTTAAAGGGTTGGGATTAATTTGGTTTAAAATGTTGCTAAGGTTTAAATAAACATGGCTAATTGTTAAATACCCGTAAAAATAGATAATTAATTAATTAAAATAGCTAATAATTGTATAAAAATAAAATTAAGTTAAAATAGGTAAAATTACCGTAATTAACTAATATTAAAAATGTAAGACACATAAATTCGAATTTTAAAGGTATAAAATGTCTAATTAGGCCATATTTGCAAAAGTGATTGTAATTGCAATTAAATAAGACCCAATTGGCTAATTTACGAAATAACTGGATTTTAATAAGTAAAAGCTGATTATAAATGACATACTGAACTGGAAAATATTTTGAAATTATTTTAGAGCACAATTTATGAATTATAAAAATATACAATATTAAATAAACAGGGAAATAATTTAGATAAAAATATGGAAAAATTAGGAAAAATACTCATTATTGCAAAGAGTGATTTTGAAGGCTTATATAAAAGTTTGAAAATAATTTGAGGAAAAATTAGGTATCAACAGCTTCCCCTCTTTACACGGGAAGGATGAAAGAGTTGTCGGGTGAAGATATGATGGCCAATTTTGACCGAGAGAAAAACTATAGGGTAGAATTAGGCCGCACCCTGATTTCTGAGCTGCCTACATATCCCTAGTTTTACAGGAATCAGGTCGTATATAGTTTCGGGAATCACTGGCGAAGTATATTGGTGACATTCTAGAAGGACAGACACAAGGTGTAAGACAAGGTAAAAGTAGGAAGTTCTTACGGGGGATGTCGAAGAACTGGAGCGGTCTGCTCCTGCCTGGTTGGCTGTTCTGGCCAGGTTACCTGCAGATAGAGAAAACGTATATTTTGCATAATATAAATATGATGCAAGTTCCCGTCGGACTATGAATGGTGCCTTTGGACAATTAGGATGATGTCCTTTGACCATGATGTCCTGGGCCATGAATCGCTCAGCACCGGATTTGCAGGCTATGAAATGATGTTCTCGGGCCATGAGGATGATGCTTCCGAACCATGATTCCTTTGAATAATGATATGCAAGTTTAATATAAGAGATCCACAAGCTATGAAATGATGTTCTCGGGCCATGAGGATGGTGCCTCCGAACGATGACGCCTTTGGACAAGTTGGCGATATTTTAGCCCATGAAGAATACGGCAGCATGATGTTGGAAATACAAAGCTTAATCTTGCGATTTGCGAACAGAAAGAGGGCAGAACTTAGCCCGCAAGAAGGCGTAAATAAATAAGGTGACTGCTTTGAAAAGGTAAGAAGGAGCTTAGCGTAATGCAATAAGATGCAGAGAGAGGTAGCGCAAAACCTCGGAAGGCGGAATGATGGCCTTATGCAATGCAGAAAATAAAATGCGGCGGAGGTAGCGTAGAACCTCGGAAGGCAGAATAGGTAGCCTTATGCAAGAAGCGAATGCAGATGGAGGTAGAGCTTAACCTCATGCAGACGGGGATAGAGCTTAGTCTCGGAAGGCAGAATGGTAGCCGTATGCAGATGTGAATACAAATAAAGGTAGAGCTTAACCTCAGAAGGGAGAAAGGTAGCCTTATGCAAAGATGCGAATGCAAATGGAGATAGAGCTTTACCTCAAAAGGCAGAAAGGTAGCCTTATGCAAAGGTGTGAATGCCAATGGAGGTAGAGCTTAACCTCGGAAGGCAGAAAGGTAGCCTTATGCAGATGCGAATGCAGATGGAGGTAGAGCTTAACCTCGGAAGGCAGAATGGTAGCCGTATGCAGATGTGAATGCAGATGGAGGTAGAGCTTAACCTCGGAAAGCAGAATGGTAGTTATATGCAGATGTGAATGCAAATGGAAGTAGAGCTTAACCTCAGAAGGCAGAAAGGTAGCCTTATGCAAAGATGCGAATGAAAATGGAGGTAGAGCTTAACCTCGGAAGGCAGAAAGGTATCCTTATGCAAATGTGAATGCAGATGGAGGTAGAGCTTAACCTCGAAAGGCAGAAAGGTAGCCCTATGCAGTGCAGAAAATAAAATGACAGTAAGAGTTCTTAGCTGATGATAAAGTGAGATTGTTGTAAATGATGTATCATTTGCAATGATGATAATAGTAAGCGTTGGCATGTGCGATGAGTTCGAGAGCATATGCTTGAGAAACATGCGTCTTGTGGGGATACCAAGATGTCTTGGGCTTCGCCGTATTTATGCCTGCATCCAAAGAAAAATCATGAGTTCCATAAGGGGGGAGGGTTAGTTCGTTTCCCTGATGGTTTTGTACCACAGGGGTAGCGTTGCTAAGACAAACTGTTTTTAAGAAATAAATATGCATGTTTTTATAAAAATATGATATAACATATAATAAAAAATAATTTTCTTTTGATGAACCGACGACCATGACGCGGTTCGAGACATTTACAACCTCTCTTGCTGCGAAGATTTGATGGTCCTCCTCAACATTTTGCCCTAATTTGACGGGTGTAGGCTTCTAGCTGTTACTGGTGCCTACGTATAACCCATAAGGTTGCCTACGTATAACCTATAGGGCTGCCTACGTATCCCCTCTTAAATGGGAATCAGGTCAGGCGTAGTTCACTTTACAGCATTGATAGAAGCATAACAATTACACATACTAGCGCTTGACTGCGTCTGAGTTGATTGGTTTAGGCCTAATTTCTCCATCCTTTTCTGCCAGTATGAGTGCTCCTCCTATTAGCACTCGGTGAACCATGTATGGGCCTTGCCAATTGGGAGAGAATTTCCCTTTCGCTTCGTCTTGATGAGGAAATATTTTCTTTAACACCAGCTTCCCCGGTGTGAATCGTCTTGGTTTGACCTTCTTGTTGAAGGCTCTAGTCATTCTATTCTGATATAGCTGACCATGACAAACCACGTCCATTCTTTTTTCGTCTATGAGGGCCAATTGCTCACAGCGACTTCTTACCCATTCGGCGTCACTGAGCTTGTGTCACGACCCAAAATCCTACCTTTCAGGCCGTGACTGCGTCTACCGTTGAACCCGCTAGACAAGCCAATGTACACAACATCATTACCATGATAACACAACGTAACAGTATTGAAAGCTATTAACCTTTAACCATTCGCTGAAATAACTCAAATTCATTAACGCTCAATCCTTACCGAAAACATCCCACACCATCAACTTTCAAATCTTTGATGAACATCACGAATCACTTCAAAAGTTCTCACGGCAGAAAAGTAATAATATTTCAAAAACGTATAATGAAAATGTAAAAAGGGCATAACATCGTAAAATCCCAAAATCGGGGTGTCACAATCTAACGAACTATCTAACTTAGTACTAATACAAAGTCTAAAAAGAAATATGCAATTGTGTTGAAAATAGGAGAAAAAGTAAGACAATGAGGAATCCAAAAGCAGGAGAGACACCAAGGCCCACGAACGCCAGCGGGTATACCTTGAAGCTCTTGGTGGACTGAAGGTGACTCCCTCAATGCGGTCCACATGGTCCGGATGCGTGATCTGCACAACATTTAGAAGTGCAGTGTAGCATTAGTACAACCGACCCCATGTACTGAGTAAGTGCCGAGCCTAACCTCCGCCGAAGTAGTGGCGAGGCTAGAATTGACAATAACAATAACTTGTCGTATTCTACAGCAGGTAACAGGGAAAATACAAGACAAGGGATAAGCAAGTAAGTAAGGGATACGGGAGCAGAAAAAGGGGGAAAAGTGAAGTAAAACAGTCTAATTGACAGATAGAAGTGAACCAGGGAGGCATCTAATACAATAGCCCGCGAATCAAGTACAAATATCAAAAAAAGTAAACAATGGCACGACATCACCCTTCGTGCTTTTACTCTCTTCCTCACAATGAAGTGTAATCAAATATCATGGCACGGCATCACCCTTCGTGCTTTTACTCTCTTCCTCACAATGCAATGTACAATGAATCATGGCACGGCATTTACCTTCGTGCTTATAATCAATAAAATTGTGGCACGTCATTTACCTTTGTGCTTATAATCAATAAAATCATGACACGACATCACCCTTCGTGCTTTACACTCTTCCTCACTATGCAATGTAAACAAATAGCATGGCACAACATCACCCTTCGTGCATTACACACTTCCTCACCAAACAACAGCAGATAAAATGGCAAGGAGTACAGCATAGTGGAAATAAGCAGTCCCGAAACACCCAGCAAGGGGAAAAACATCAATTCAATAACTCAATAAATGCCCGGCAAGGGTCTCAGCTATAACCAATTACCTCAATCACGTACTCTACACTTCTTTTATCATTCATATCAATACTTCTCTAACTCGATAGCCAATACTTTCTATCAAAAATAAATTACCAAGTAATGACAATCTCATAATATACTTAACGTGGGAGAAATACTACAATTTCTATCAACATAGACTCACGGGCATGCTTGACACACATTGCATAGGTACTCGTCACCTCACCTATGCAATGAACATGATATTCACTTAGCACATAGCAAATAATACCTATTCCCTCACCAAAGTTAGGCAAGACACTTACCTCGGTCCAAAGTATAGCAATCAACCCTCTAAGACCGCCTTTCCTTTTGAATTCACCTGCGGAACCACAATATCTAAGCATAATTAATTTAAGTGTATCAATAATAACTCAATAACACAATCCCATAGCCTAAATACACAATTCCTACATTTCTTTCAAAATTCCCAAAATTTGACCCCGGGCCCACGTGGTCGAAACTCGAGGTTCGGACCAAAACTCGTTCACCCATTACCCCACGAGTTAAAATATGTAATTAGCTTTAAAATACGACCCCAAATTGAGGTTGAATCACCCAATTTTCCCAAAAACCTTAACTCTACCCAAAACCCCAATTTCTACCTTAAATTGCATGTTTTNTCGTCAAAAATGGCTAAGGGGTTGTGGAGAAGAAGGAAGGAGTGAAAAGTTGGGAAAATCCTGTAATGTCTAATGTTTTTGGACTTAAGAGAAAAAAATCACTGGGCAGATCTCGCACCTGCGGAAGGGAGGCTCGCACCTGCGGTATCGCAGGTGCGGAAAAATTGTCGCACCTGCGGGAACGGATCAGGCCCAGAAGGGTCCGCATCTGCGGAAAATTTGACGCCCCTGCGAAGCCGCACCTGCGGCGTCTGGGTCGCGCCTGCGGTCTCGCACCTGCGGCTCTAGGCTCGCAGGTGCGGACACACCAGAAGATGGTGCATCAGCAATGATTTCCTAAGTTTTCTCACCTCGTTAGCTACCCGAAACTCACCCGAGCCCTCGGGTCTCGAAACCAACAACACACACAACTCCAAAAACATCCTACGGACTTATTCAAGCTTTTAAATCACCAAAATATCATCAAACTCAACGATTTAAACCTCAAAAACTCATAGACATTTATTAAAACATCATAAGGCTTAATTTTACCAATTTTGATCCGAAACACGTCATTTCAAGTCCGTTTTACACCAAATTCCACAGATAACTCACCTAACATATAATAAACCTGTTCCGGGCTCCGGAACCATAATACGGGCCTGGTAACACGGCTTTCACATAATTATTCATTTTCAAAATCCTTTATTATTTCTAGAAAACAATTTCTTTTAAAAATATATTTCTCGGGCTTGGGACCTCGGAATTCGATTCCGGGCATACGCCCAAGTCCCATATTTTCCTACGAACCCTCCGGGACCGTCACATCACGGGTCCACATCCGTTTACCAAAAATGTTGACCAAAGTCAACTTTATTCAATTATTTCATTCAAAAGTCCATTTTAATCAAATTTTCACTATATGCCCGGCTGCGCACGCATATCGAGGTGAGATTAATAGAGGCTTTCGGGGCCTCGGAACACATATTTAGGTGGAAATACTTAGGATGACCTTTTTGGTCATCACAATCTCCACCTCTAAAATAAACGTTCGTCCTCGAACGGACATAGAAAAATATGTGAGTCTGAGAAAAGATGGGGATAACGACTCCTCATATCAGACTCGGACTCGCAGGTAGCTGCCTCGGCAGGCTGACCTCTCCATTGAACCCGGAAAGAAGGGTAACTCTTCGACCTCAACTGGCAAATCTACTTATCTAATATGGCTACTGGCTCCTCCTCAAAAGTCAGATCCTTGTCCAGATGGACACCGCTGAAGTCAAGAACATGAGATGGATCTGCAATATACCTCCGGAGCATAGATACGTGAAACACTGGATGTACTGTTGATAAATGTGGTGGCAAGGCAAGTCTGTAGGCCACCTCTCCTACCTTGTCCAAAATCTCAAATGGACCAATATACCTAGGGCTCAAATTGCCCTTCTTTCCGAATCTCATCACGCCCTTCGTAGGCGACACTCGTAGGAACACCTGGTCTCGTACCATGAAAGCCAGATCTCGAACTCTACGATCTGCATAACTCTTCTGCCTGGACTGAGCTATACGAAGCCTATCCTGAATAATCTTCACTTTATCCAAGGCATCCTGGACTAACTCAGAACCCAATAATCTAGCATCTCTAGGCTCAAACCATCCGACTAGAGACCGACATCGCCTACCATACAACGCCTCATACGGAGCCATCTGAATTCTCGACTGGTAGCTGTTGTTGTAGGAAAACTCTGCTACAGACAAGAATCAATCCCATGATCCACCAAAATCGATAACACAAGCTCGCAACATATCCTCCAAAATCTGAATAGTGCGCTCGGACTGTCCATCTGTCTGAGGATGAAATGTTGTGCTCAACTCGATCTGTGTGCCCAACTCTCGCTGGAATACCCTCAAGAAATGGGAGTTAAATTAGTACCTCGGTATGATATGGTAGATAAAGGCAAACCGTGCAATCTGACAATCTCTCTCATGTAGATCTGAGCTAACTTCTCCGCTGAAGATGAAACTGCCACCGGAATGAAATGTGCTGACTTGGTCAGCCTATCCACCACAACCCATACTGCATCAACCATCCTCTGAGTCCGTGGAAGTCCAACTACAAAATCCATCGTGATATGCTCCCACTTCCACTCGTGAAGCTGAATCTACTGTATTAAACCACCGGGTCTCTGGTGCTCATATTTAACCTGCTGACAATTCAAGCACCGAGCTACATAAGCCACAATATCCTTCTTCATTCTACGCCACCAGTAATGCTGCCTCAAGTATTGGTACATCTTTGCGGCGCCCGGATGAATGGAATACCGGGAACTATGGGCCTCCTGCAATATCAACTCACGAATGACGTCCACATCAGGAACACATATACGACCCTGCAATCTCAAAACTCCCTCCGCATCAATTGTGACTTGCTTGGCACGTCCATGCCGAACCGCATCTCTAAGAGCACACAAGTGACGATCATCATACTGCCTGGTGCGAATACTATCATACAATGAAGAACGAGCGACGGTATGGGCCAAAACACTGCCACCCTTAGAAACCTCAAATCTGACCAATCGATTGGCTAACGCCTGAACATCCAAAGCCAAAGGTCGTTCACCAACTAATAGATAAGCCAAACTACCCATGCTGACTGCCTTCCGGCTCAAAGCATCGGCCACCACATTGGCCTTTCCCGGATGATAGAGAATAGTAATATCATAATCCTTCAGCAACTCTAACCACCTCCTCTGCCTCATATTCAACTCCTTTTGCTTAAACAAGTATTGCAAACTCTTATGATCAGTGAACACCTCACACGGTACCCCATACAAATAGTGCCTCCAAATCTTCAAGGCATGAACAATAGCTGCAAGTTCCAGATCATGGACTGGATAGTTCTTCTCATGAATCTTCAACTGGCGAGATGCGTAGGCTATAACCTTGCCCTCCTGCATCAATACCGCACCAAGTCCTACCCGCGAAGCATCACAATACACGGTATAAGAACCTGAACCTGTGGGTAGTACCAACACTGGTGCTGTGGTCAATGCTGTCTTGAGCTTCTGAAAGCTCACCTCACACTCCTCAGACCATCTGATCTGGACACTCTTCTGCGTCAACTTGGTCATAGGGGCTGCTGTAGATGAAAACCCCTCCACAAACCGGCGATAATAGCGTGCTAGGCCCAAGAAACTCCGAATCTCTGTGGCTGAAGTGGGCCTAGGCCAATCTCTAANGCGATAATAGCGTGCTAGGCCCAAGAAACTCCGAATCTCTGTGGCTGAAATGGGCCTAGGCCAATCTCTAGCTGCCGAAACTTTCTTCGGATCCACCTAGATCCCCTCTACCGATACGACGTGGCCTAAGAATGCCACAGAACTCAACCAGAACTCACACTTAGAAAACTTGGCATACAACTGTCTATCCCTCAAAGTCTGGAGGATGACTCTAAGGTGCTGCTCATGCTCCTCTCGGCTGCGAGAGTATATCAAAATATCATCAATGAAAACAATGACGAACGAGTCCAAGTAAGGCATGAATACTCGATTCATCAACTCCATAAAATCAGCGGGGGCATTAGTCAACCCAAACGACATGACAAAAAACTCATAATGCCCATAACGAGTGCGAAAAGCCGTCTTGGGCACATCAGATGTCCTGATCCTCAACTGATGATAACAGGATCTCAAGTCTATCTTAGAGAATACTGTAGCACCCTGAAGCTGATCAAATAAGTCATCAATCCTTGGCAAAGGATACTTGTTCTTGATAGTAACCTTATTCAACTGCCGGTAGTCAATACACATCCTCATTGAGTCGTCTTTCTTCTTAACGAACAATACTGGAGCACCCCAAGGAGAAACACTAGGCCTAATGAAGCCTTCATCCAACAAATCCTGCAATTGTTCCTTTAATTCTTTTAACTATGGCGGAGCCATTCGATACGGGGGAATAGAAATGGGCTGAGTGCCCTCAGCTAGCTCAATACAAAAGTCAATATCCCTGTCGGGTGGCATACCCGGCAGGTCAGCAGGGAATATCTCTGGAAACTCGCGAACCACGGGCATGGACTCGATAGAAGGAACCTCAGCACTAGAATCACGAACGTAGGCCAAATAGGCCAAACAACCCTTCTCGACCATGCACCGGCCTTCATATAAGAAATAACTCTACCAGAAGAATCACTAGGAGTCCCTTTCCACTCTAAACGAGGTACTCCTGGCAAGGCTAAGGTCACTGTCTTAGCATAACAGCCCAAGATAGCATGATAGGGAGATAACCAGTCCATCCCCAATATAACATCAAAATCAAC